>PVJA010056851.1:0-10647 GCA_004027025.1 Myocastor coypus
TGAGGCAGGAGAATCCCAGGAAGCTCAAGGCTGGCCTAGGCTATAAAGCCAGTTCAAGGCCTACTTCAACTACATAGTGAGATGTTATATCAAAAACAAAACAAAAATTAAATGATACAAATTTTTATCACAAATAAATTGAGACAGCTTCCTTATTTACAAGTAAACGTATGAACCCTTTTCTTTTTTTTTTTTTTTTTTTGTGGCCCACTCAGCCAGCCCTGAGGGCAGCACTGGTGCACTATGTGGTGCTAGGGATGGAACCTCAGTCCCTGTGCTTAAAAATGAAAAAAAAATAAAATAAAATATCAGGCCATTTGTCAGTGAAAATCACTAAAAAAGACTGTATGCAACAGAATTTAAGAATTACATTACAACACCAATAAATGTCCTTTCAAGCCACCAGAACAAATCACTCTGATCTTTAAATATAGTAACTTCCCTAGAAAAACACTTCATTTCACATTATATGTGAGGGCCAAGGAGATAGCTCAGCAGCACAAGCACCTGCCTGGAAAGCACAAGGTCCTGAGTTCAACCCATGAAACCAAAAAATGAAAAAGAAACTGCATTATATGTGCAAGGTACCATGGCAGACCTAAACAAGACATAAAAAGGAGCTGGGCGTGGTGGCACACACCTGCAATCCTAGCACTTGGTAAGCTGAGGCAGGAGGATTGGTGCAAGTTCAAGACCAGCCTGGGCTACAAAGTGAGCTCAAAGCCAGTCTGAACTTCATGGCGAGACCCTGTCTCAAAAAGACAAAAAAAAAAGAAGACATAAAAAAATGAAACAAGAACTCTATCCTTAAAGATAGTAGGGCTGGCCAGATAGCTCAGTAGACTAAAGTACCTGCTTAGGCAGAGCACAGCAGCCTGAGTTCAATGCTAGGCGTGTAGTGCCAGCCCCACCCCCAGGGCACTCTGAACCATAATTGAGGCTGGGTGTGGTGGTGTGCACCTGTAATATCAGCACTTGGGAAGCTGAAAACAACAGTATCACTTTGTAGTGAGACCCTGTACACCCTGAAGACCCTGTACTAAATACATTTTAAAAAGAAAAAGATACTGATAGCCTACAGTATATTTTAGAAACATAAGTCTTCAATAAAGTAGAAAAATCTATAGGTGCTACAGAGACAAAAAGATAAGCTGCTATTAAAAAAAAAAAAAGAATTAGAATCTTGCTTGTCCAGCCCCTCTAAGCCTTGTCTAAAAACCTGTAAGGAGGTTAAGTAGCTACATACTATGATTGGTTCTTCTGACCTCTAAAAGTCAGTCTCCTCATTTGATACCTTTAATGTACACAGAATTTCCCAGCTCACATAACTGTTTTGCGCAGCAAATCTGAAATAAAAGGAAATGCCAAGTGACACGCTGAAAAGCCATATCTCTGTCATGGTTTTGCAATGAAAATTTGAGGAATTTTGACAAAGAAGGGAAGAAAAAATTTGCTAATAAGCTTCTCAAGAACTTTCATGAATCTTTCAGACAAGTACCACATAGAAGACATCAATAACCTATACATCTGCAACCCACTGATCCTAGACAAATGTGCCAAAAACATATGTCAGAGGTGCCAGGAAAACTGGAGAACAACCTGCAGAGGGTTGAAACCTAATCTCCATCTCCCATCCAATACAAAGACTAACCAGAAATGGATCAAAGATCTTGGACGTGACATTACTGAAAAAAAAAAAGTATGGGAAGCACTTCAAAATATTGGTACAGACAATGATCTTTTCGATATGGCTCCAAAGCACAAGAAACAAAAGCAAAAACTAACAAATGAGATAACCTTAAATTTAAAAAACTTGCTTACAGCAAATGAAACAATCAACAGAGTAAAGAGATAATACACAAAATATGAGAAGATATGTGCCAGCTATTCATCTGTCAGAGTTACATAAATAACTAAAAAACAACAACAAAACCCTGGGTAATCTAATTTTAAAGTGAGTAAGCTATCTGAATAAACACTTCTCAAAAGAAGAAATACAAATGGCCAAGCCAAACATGGTGGCACACATCTATTATCCTACTACTATGGGAAGCTGAAGTAGGGGGATTACCAATTCAAGCCCAACCTGGCCACCTTAGCAACTCAGAAAGGCCATGTGTCAAAACTTAAAAAGGGCTGAGGTCATGCAGAGGCCTTAGGTTCAATCCTCAGGATGGATGGATGGATGGATGGATGGATGGGAAGAGAAAAAAGAAAAAAGGGAGGGAAGGAAAAAGAAAGAGGAAAGAAGAGGAGGACAAATAGCCAATGAGTATATGAAAAAATGCTCAAAGTTATTACCTACCACGAAAATGCAAATCAAAACTATAATAAGATGCCATCTGACCCCAGTTAGAATGGCTAATATCAAAAAAAAAATTTTTTTAACTTAAAAAACAGCAAATGCTGGCAAGGATACAAAGGAAAAGAATTTATACACTGCTGGGGAGAATGTAAATTAGTACAGCCACTATGGAAAACAGTATGGAGGTTCCACAAAAAAACTAAAAATAGTACTGCCATATGATTCTGCTACAAAAAGAATATACTCCTGGGTACATATCCAAAGGAAATGAAGTCAGCATACAAAAAGATACCTATATGCCTATGTTTATTACAATACTATTCCCAAAAGCTATGATATGAAACCAACCTATGTGCTCATCATAGATGAGTGAAAAAAGAAAACATGATACATGTACACAATGAAGTATTCAAACATAAAAAGGATGAAATCCTATCATTTGCAATAAAACAGATCAAACTGTAGAGTCTCATATGAACCAAAATAAGCCAGATAGTCGACCAGAAAATGAAAGAACTATTACTAGGGCTCAGAAGGTTGCAAGAATGTAGGAAATAGGGATAATGGGTGGAAGGATGGATGGATATGATCAATGTATACTGTATGGATGTGTAGAACTACCACAGCACATCTCATAAGCATACACACCCAATATTTGTTAATTTTTGGAAATAAAACAAGACATCAGCAATTCTCTGAACTAAGGTTTTCCACATAACTTTCTGCAGAGCAACTCTTAATGCACATCAAGACATTTTTGCTTTCTAAAACTAAAAAAAGTAAATTCCAAACTACTTAGTATAGTTTAATGTCAAAAGGACTTCAAAAGCCATATAGTAAGATAAATCTCCTTTTGAATTATTTCATTACAATGATGAAAATCTGACTACCATAATACTACATGTCATTAAATGCGCTTTCAAATATTTCTTAGGCAGAACTAGTTCAGACAGGCAAGGAACAGTGGGCTTATTTCAACTTTATCATTTCCACTATTTGCACTTAAGAACTATAAACACTGAGAAATTTGGGAACACCAAAAATGAAATCTACAGAAAAGAAGCAACATGGCTTTTAACTAGTCTCTCAGAACGCTAAGAAAAGAAAGAGGTTCAGATTTGCATCATCTAACATAGAGCAGTCACCAGTCTACTGGCCACCAGTCCCATCAGATCTTCAATACTCTGAAAGCTATGTTGTGATAAGTTAAAGAGGAAAACTGTATTTCTATTCCCTAATTATTCAAGCCAGTAAGCATCTCAGGTTCACAAGTTTCCTTTTTTAAAAGACAGCTTTACTAAGATACAATTCACAAACCATTAAGTGTACAATCATTGTATTAGTGTAGCAGAAAGCTGTGCCAACATCACTACCATCTAAGTTTAGAACGCTTTTGTCATACCCAAAAGGAAGCTCCACATCCATTATCAGGTACTTCTTAGTCCCCTCTGCCTCTGACAACCCATAATTTACTTTCAGTATCCATGCACTGGTCTATTCTGGACATTTCATATAAATGGAACCATACAATACAATACATGATGTTTTGAGGCTTTCATGCAGCACAATGTTTTTAAGGTTCAACCCTGCTACAGCATGAATAAGTACTTCATACCATTTTTATGGCTAAATTTATAATCTATTTTTGGATATACACACTTGTGTATCCATTTATCAGTTGATAGACTTTTGAGCTGAAATCTGGGGATTGTAAAAACCTTAGTCATCTAACTCAGTTGTTCATTTTATTAACAAAGAAACAGATCCAGTGAGAAAATTCTGGCCACTTCTATCTAAAATAGGAGTCTCACTCCACAGCTGAGGTGCCTTTGTTTCTCCAAGCTCACCTCCTTCCTAGAAAAGGAGAAACTCCTTCATGGGTATGATCCAAGCAATAAAATGCAAGACAGGCTGGGATAGAAAGGACAAGAAGTACATACAATTAGGTGTATTCTCACTAAGCTAGCAGAATATAAGGTCAACAGTTTTAAATCTTTAAAACATACTCAAAAAAGAGATAAGCACAAAGAAGAAATAAAAATTTAAAAAGGAAAATAAGATAAGGCAAAAAACTGAAATGTTCTAAGTCCATTTGATAATCTCTTTATTCTCTGACCTAGAAGAAACATCTGATTTCATGATGCCATAAAAATAACACTACAGCCGGGCGTGGTGGCGCACGCCTGTAATCCCAGCACTTGGGAGGGTGAGGCAGGAGGATTGGTGCGAGTTCGAGACCAGCCTGGGCTACAAAAGTGAGCTCAAGGCCAGCCTCAACTGCATAACGAGACCCTGTCTCAAAAAGACAAAAAAAAAAAAAATAATAACACTACAGTAAAAGCAACAAATGACAAGAAATAAACACAACAAACAAAGTCTATCAATCTACTTTCTGTACTAAGGGCCACTAGAAAATACTCTAGAAATCTGAGACTGACTACTTCAATTAGAGATAAAGCTTATCAAAAGAAAGCTCTAGAGGCACCAATCTCAATCTAGCTTGTCTATAACAATGTGGCAAATCCAGACTGAATGAATCCTAACCATGATCTCTAATTTATAACCCCTACTTTCTACCAACATTTATGAGCTGACCTGTTGCTTGAGTACCTGGTACAAAATTCTAAAGTAGTAAAAAAAAATTCAAGGGTCAATTTCCAACCCCTGACTATTATAAGCATAGTTTTTAAAGCCCCTACCATGGAGAGTTAACTTTAATATTCAAAGCAACAACTACAATAAAAAAAAAGAAAAAAAGTTAACAGTTCTTTCAACCACATCTTTTTTTTTTTTTTTTTTTTTTCTGTAAGTTTATTAGTACATGTTTGCAGTTCACGTAGTTTACAATCATCTTGGGGGTAGGAACATGTGCATATCACATCTTTTTTTTAACTTCCCCTTCCCTTTCTCTCATCCTCTCTTCCTCTTTGTCTAATTCCCTTATCCCGTTTTTCATTCTTGTTGATATTATTAATCTTAGTTCATGATATATGCTGTTCCCCCCAACAAATAGGCATGGTGGCTCATGCCTATAATCCCATCACTCTGACAGGCTAAAGCAGGAGGATAACAAATTCAAGCCCAACCTGGGCACCTTATGACTTAGTTGAGACCCTTTCTCAGAATTAAAAAATCTCAAAAGAACTGGTGATACAGCCTAGTGAGAATTCCCAGTACCATAAAAATTCCCACTATCATAAAAATAAACAGGGTCAATGTGTGCCTGCCACTAGCAAGTGGTTATATACTTATATCAATTTACAAAAAGCAAACAGATATATATATTTGATTAATGAAATTGAAAACCATTCCAGATCTTTTAAAAAGTAACCTACTATTCCAAAGAAGTGTCTTAGTCTTAGTTTTCTTTCTACTGAAGAACATAAATCTAGATCCTTACATCCAAGTGTTCATTCCACTTAGAAAAGATAGGAAGATTTTTAGAAAGGAAAAAAGCACATCAAGGAAAACTAAAAAGAGTATCAAGACTATAATACTTCCAGTAAGAAAATGTTATGGTGAGATGTCTAAAAGTCACCAAAGCCAGTTGATAGAACTCCATTAGCAAAGCTGGAATAATTAAGCAACAACAACAAAAATGAGAAGGGTATAGCTGCTCTTTGATTTAGAATGGGGTTGTAGCCCCACAAAGCCCTGAGAAATTGAAAATATCGACTGAAAATGCCTTGAATACACCAGAACTTAACAACACAGTACACTGACTATAATGTGTCAGTGGTTTCCCCTTGTGAATAGCCACTGCCAGTATCAAAAGAATTGGATCACAAGTCTCTGGCCTGAGAAAAGGTCAAAGTCCAAAACTTAAGTACAATTTCTATTGACCATACATGACTTTCACATCATCATGAAGTCAAAAATTCATAAGGTGAACCATCAGAAGTCAAAAACTGTCTGTTCTTGAGTTATAATCCATAGAATAAAATGAATACCAAAAACTTCAAACTGACATAAACAAATGACTGAGTATTTATTTACTAAATAAATAATTGAGGGGAAAAGACAGTGCTTTCTTATAATAGGATTCACATTAATAGATGTGTAAGAAATGAAAGAATTAGAAAATCACCCTTAGGCAAGCTCCAGAGTAGTAACAAATGCAGTCAAGAACTCTCAATGGATGTTAAAAGTAATGGACTAAAGTAAGTTGAAAAAATGGACATAAGCATAGTCTTCAGGCATTGTTTCACAAGGTACTAATTACAAAGGACAAATGAGATAACTTTACTACAGAAATACACCTGGCTGATAAAATCTTAGCCAAATGATCAAAGTTAACATACTAGTAAAAAGGCATAGAAACATCATGTATTTCCTCATCTGATGCACTAGGATCTAAAGTATTCATGGAAGGAAAATCTATTTCTCATCATGAGGAAAGAAAAACATTAGAAAAACCCATATAAAGGGTTGGACAAATAGCTCAGCAGACTAAAGTGCTTACAAGCAGGTGCAGCGGCCAGGAGTTTGATCCCTGGGCCTGCCATGCTGGTCCTGCCCCCAGGGGCACACTAAGATTGGGCATGATGATGCGAGCCTGCAATCCCAGCTGTTGGGAGGCTGTAAACAGGTGGATCACTACAAATCCGATCTAGTAGTGAGACCCTGAACACCCTATAGACCCTTCCCTAAAATACAAAAAATAAAATTAAAAAACCCATATAGAGTAACATTTTACTTCTTTTACATGTCAAAGTCACCAAGGCCAAAGAAATAAAAAGGAGCTGTCAGAGATTAGGCAGACTAAGGAGACTTGATAATTAAATGTAATTCATATTCTGAACTGGATCCTTGACCCAAAAGGACATGAAAGGAAAAACCAGCAATTGTCAAATAGGGCCTGTAGAATAATTAATAATACTGAAAGAATGTTGATTTACTGCTGTATTTTTTTGTAAATCTAATTTCAAAATAAGATGTGTTCTTTAATGCATCATTTAGAGGTATGAGATCTTGGTGTTTCAATCTTATGGTGAAGAATGAGTCATTTTGGCTATTATAATTTTCATATTAAGAGAGATTATAAGTAATATCAGATATAGAATCTCAAACAATTCTTTATCATGTATTCTGGAATTCAGTAAACAAAAAAGCAAGCCAATAAATGAAAAATACACTTGTTAAAACCTACATGGAACAAAGAGATAAGCCAGAAACAGAATGAATATTCTGGTCATAAAGTAATGGCCTGCAACACAAAGTTATATAAATTATAAAATATCAAGAACTAGCTCAGTGGCATAACCACCTGTCTGGCAAGTGTAAGTTTCCAAGTTTGATTCTCAGAATTGCCCCCCAAAAAAGAACTAAACAAATCCAATGGAATCTGGTTGGAGATGTACTTTAGTGGTAGACCACTTATCTATCTATGTATTAACTAGAAATAAAATTTTAAACCAGCCGGGCGTGGCAGCACATACCTGTAATCCCAGCACTCGGGAGGCTGAGGCAGGAGTATCAGTGCAAGTTGGAGACCAGCCTGGGCTACAAAAGTGAGATCAAGGCCAGCCTGAGCTGCATAGCGAGACCTTGTCTCAAAAAGACCAAAAAATAAATAAATAAATAAATAAATAAATAAATAAATAAATAAAATTAAATAAAATTAAATTAAAATTTAAAAAAATAAATAAAATTTTAAGCCAATTGAACACCATGTGAGAAGATCATGACTTAAAACAGTATCTAGGGCCTGGCAGGATGGCTCCATGGTCTAAAGCGCCTGCTTGGGAAAGCTTGGGTGGCTTCAGGGACCAAGGTTCGATCCCTGGCACCACATGCTACGCCAGCCCTGCCCTCGGGGCGGGCTGAGCCGGCCATAAAAAAAAAAATGAGTGAATAAACAAATAAAGATTCTGAAACAAGAAAAAAAAATAAATAAAATAAAATAAAATTCTTAAAAAAAAAAAACAGTATCTATGGAATACAATTCATATAAGTCTGGCATGAGAGAGGCATTATTAGATAAAGTTTGAATTAGTTCTTGTTCATGCACTGCATCAATTCTTTATACATACCCAGATTTCAAGTCTGTTATCCTCAAACAATTTGTAGCATCCAGTCCCACTTTTCCATTTCGGACCACACTAGATATGAATGGGGACAGTATAGGAGAAATTCGGTTCAAGGCCACTTCTGGGGACATTTCAACTTGACTTGTATGTTACCACCTAAAAGCAAAAGGAAAGAATAGTGATAACAATTTAAAAAGGCCAGTCTGGAAATTTAGGAAGTCTCTGTCTTAAAAAGATAAAATAGTAACAGAAAATAAAGCAATTAAGTAAATAAAGCTGTTTATTCTACAATTGGCCTTCTACTTTGGTTGAAATCAACAGGCCTTCACTAATGCACTTCCCCTAACATACAAAACATATCACTGGGTTAGGAATCCCTCATGTATCCCTCAAGAACTAAAAACTTTGTGATAATAATATACGAAACTCTAGAACAAGCAAAGCCTGTTTATAATTGTTACTGATATACCTCCCTCAACAGAGGTCTCTCCAGAATAGTATAACTACCTGCTTATGTGAGCTCTCATCTGCAGGGAATATATCTTGAATATCTCATGTTTAACAAAAGTACCTGACATGTAATAACCATTCAATAACATTTACTTAAAAGTCACAAAGGTTAGAGAAATATTTATGGATTAAAAAAGTACGTCCTCAAAAAAAATGATAGGGGAATAAATGTAGCAAAAAATGAGAAAGGGACGTGGCAAAAATATACATAGCTTTAAAATATAGACCTGTCGGGCATGTTGGCACACGCCTGTAATCCCAGCACTTGGGAGGCTAAGGCAGGAGGATTGGTGTGAGTTCGAGACCAGCCTGGGCTACAAAAGTGAGCTCAAGGCCAGCCTGAACTGCATAGCAAGGCCCTGTCTCAAAAAGACAAAAAAAAATACAATAAAATAAAATATAGACCTATCCAAATATTTTTTAAGGATTAAGGTTTTGTTTTGTTTTGTTTTTAAGAATTTTTTATTTTTATTTATTTATTTACTTGTTTCAGAACCTTTATTTGTTTATTCACTCATTTTTATGGCCGGCTCAGCCTGCCCCAAGGGCAGGGCTAGCGCAGCATGTGGTGCCGGGGATCCAACCGCGGTCCCTGAAGCCACCCAAGCTTTCCCAAGCAGGCGCTTTAGACCACTGAGCCATCCCGCCGAGCCCCTATCCAAATATTAAGACAACAGAATAACACAGATCATTTAGTCTCTGAGTTTAAAGCACTAAGAAATCTTAATACTTGAAAATTTAAAGCAAAACCAGTAAGTCATATATAAATTACTTGGAAACTTATGGGACTGGAGAAACTACATGAATTCTTCTTAAGAGATTTCTAAATGAAAGCCTTTACTTTCAGAGATGAATAAGTCAATTCAAATTAGTATTTTCTTCCTTAATCTGAAAAGGCAATCCCACATCAAAAACAAACTAATTTCCAGGCATTAACAATTACATATAACTAATGCTCTAGTTCTAGTTTACAGATGTTATACTACATGACAACGTACAAGTCTCTGCTAAAACAAATGTGGCAAATCAGTACTTACTTTAATCATTTCTGATAGTAATAGAGGAAAGGACTCCAGTGATCGCTCAAAAAATACTAACATTTAACAACATATAGTGATGACACCCAGGAGTATCTTTGTAGTGGTAATGCTTTATACATTAGCTCTCAAATCATCCTTTGGACCTTCAGCAGATGACTTCCCTGCCATTCTCATATGTCATCAGAAGATAAGAATAAACATCTCACACACTATAGTGGCACAAACCTATAATTCCACCATCCTGGAAGACTGAGGCAGGAAGATCTTAAATTCAAGCCCAGCCTGGGAGACTAACTCAGCAAGACCTTGTGTCAAAATAAAAATAAAAAGGACTGAAAGTTATGGCTTCCATTGTAGTTGCTCTTCACAACTTGGGTAATGAGCCACGTTATTTATTTCTCATTCTAAAAATGATAATAGATAACTGCTAGCTTCTTTTTGAATGATATACCAATTCCTATTATTGTTTTGAAAATGTCTTTGTTCCTATTTTTATTCCTCTCCATTGCTATCATAGTTCCTGAAGGAGTGCTGGACCATATGAAAACACTAATCAATACTCACTACAGGAAAAAAAGTAAAAGGACATCACATTAAGAAATTATGTTTCTAAGCCGGGCGTGGTGGCGCACACCTGTAATCCCAGCACTCGGGAGGCTGAGGCAGGAGGATTGGTGTGAGTTCGAGACCAGCCTGGGCTACCAAAGTTAGCTCAAGGCCAGCCAGAACTGCATAGCAAGACCCTGTCTCAAAAAAAAAAAAA
>PVJA010056852.1:0-10659 GCA_004027025.1 Myocastor coypus
AAAAAAAAAAAAAAAAAAAAAAAAGATGCACATCACCAGTGAAGATAGACACCTCTGCAGCAATTTGAAAATGAAACCAAAATGAAGAAAATGGAGAAGGACCGTTTTGAGACTCCTGCCCAAATTGTACCAGACGGACCTCCAAGTTGCAGCCTAGGAGGCCTTTCCTTGTTAGACTGGTGACACTTGTGCATAGTGCACAAGTACAAAGTGTGAACTCATCTGTGTGTGATGACACATGCCTGTCATTCCAGCACTCAGGAGGCTGAGGCAGAGAGATTGCCATTACTTCAAGGCTAGCCTGGGCTACATAGTAAGACTCTCAGTAAAACTAAAAAGAAACTCCCCTCCCCGAAAAGAGAGTAGTAGTGCTTCATCTGAACGTTCCTGTTGCTCTGGTGCCAGCACACCTGCCCCCTCGGTCTTACAAGTGTTCTCTGAGATGTTCATGCACAGGCTGACACATCTGACCTGATGTATTTCCCGGAACCTCTTTCTAGGAATGTGTCCCTTTTGTGTGAGTCACTAAATTGACTAACAAAGCTTTCTGTGTTGTCATTCTTTAAGCTTTTGCTGCATCCAGAGTTGTCTCCTCTTTGATTCTATTGTTGACTTGTGCTTTTTTCCCTTTCCTCCTTGTCTTGGTAGACATCTATTTATTGTTATTCGTATTAAAGAGCAAACTTACAAGGCTGGGGAGATAGCTCAGCGGTCTAACTGCATACCTAGCAATCACAGGGACCTGAGTTCTATCCCAGGTACCATATGCTGTGCTGCCCCAAAACTGGGCATGGTAGGTGGCGCATGCCTATAATCGCAGAGCGCTGGGGACGTTGAAACAGGAGCATCACTATGAGTCTGAGCTGTGTAGCAAGGCCCTGTACCAAATACATAAATAAATATTTTTTTTAAAAAGCAAACTTATAGATATTACTGTCCTGTGTTACTGTGTTCAATAAGTAGAGTATATTCTCTTTTTTAGAGTAGAATATATTTACTGGGGGAAAGTTCCTGTCCAAGAGCAGGACAAAAGGGGGAACCTGAATGGGTTTCCCAGTATATTCTCATTTTGTTTTTCTGAGTTCTTAAATCATAGTTACCTCGCTGATTTTCAACATTGTTCTCTTTTTTCCTTTCGTTTATATGTTTGGTGGTCTCACTACAAGGCTCAGACTTAGTGATCGTCCTGTTTCCAGCCTCCCCAGCACTGGGATGTGCCACCACACCTAGACTCAATCATAGGCTCAGTGTGTCCTGTGGACGGGGCTGGCATGGCATGCGGGACCAGGGTTCAGTCCCTGGTCCCTCCACTTGCCAAGGCAGGCACTTAGTCTGCTGAGCTATTTTATCAACCCACAACATTCTTTTAACTATTTTGGGTTAACCCTCTGGACATACTTCAACTGCACCCAGCAAGTTCTGAGGTGTAGGGTTGTCACTTTGTCTGAGTGTGTGTTTGTTTTTGAGACAGGGTCTCACTATGTAGTCCAGGCTAGCCCTGAACTCACTATGTAACACAGGCTGGTTGCAAACTTGGTGATTCTTCTGTTTCAGCCTCCTGAGTACTTAGAATACAGGTGTGGATCACCACTTGCCTGGCTGTTTTGTGTTTGCATGTTTTTTTTGTTGTTGTTGTTGGGACCAGGGTTCACGACCTTGCACTTGCCAGGCAGGCACTTGTGCCACGGAGCTATCTCGCTGGCCCCTGCATGTTTTCTTTGGGGCTGTTTTTTTACTTTTTTTTTTTTTTTGGTGAGACTGGGGTTTGAACTCATGACCTTGTACTTGCCAGGCAGGCACTTGTGCCACGGAGCTATCTCCACAGCCCCTGGGGTTGTTTTTTAGACAGGGTCTGCATATCTTATTTGGGTAGCCCCAAACTCCTGGGCTCAAGTGATTGTTCTGCCTCAGCCTCCTGAGTAGCTGGTGTTACAGGCATGTGCCACTATGTTGACTAGAATATTCTCACTTTAACTCAGCTCAGAGGGTTTTTAAATTTCTTTTACAAAGCTGGGGGTGTAGCTTACTGGTATTAGTGCTCACCTGAGTATGTCTACTGTCAGGTGCTGGTTTCAGGCCATACATATATATTTTGTCTTCCTAAATTATGTAGAAGTGTGTTTTCTAAGCTTCCAGCTTGGAGCTCTTACCCTAGTCTGTTTTTTCAGCTGAGTTTTGGCCTGACAGCACTGTGGTTAGAACTAGCCTTGGCCCTTGGCAGCGACAACACCTCCATTGTGGTCATCATGTCCAGTGGGCCACTGTGCCACATGTGCTTGGTTTGTCAACCACTGGGAATGTGTGTCAAATCTACAGTAGCAGTGACATAGCCATTTCTCCATGGAGCTTTAATTTTTGTTCTATTATTTATTCTGAGGCCATATTTTCAGTATTAGAAAAGTTTTTCTTTTTGATAAATTGAACCACTCAGCAGTATGAAATGATTCTCTTTGGAACTCCTAGCCCCTACTTTTGTTGGCTTTTCCTTTGTCTGATAGAAAGAGTGCCCTATCACCTGTGTACCATGGTTTCCTTGGTTGCTCATTTTGCTTACTGGTGCATTTAGATTTGTTTATACTATTTTATTTTGTGCATTTGATTTTTTTGTTTTTTGGGGTTTTTTTTTTGATATGGTTTATTAGGGCCCGGCGGGATGGCTCAGTGGTCTAAAGCGCCTGCTTGGGAAAGCTTGGGCAGCTTCAGGGACTGCGGTTCGATCCCCGGCACCACATGCTGCGCCAGCCCTGCCCTCAGGGCGGGCTGAGCCGGCCATAAAAATGCGTGAATAAACAAACAAGGGTTCTGAAACAAGAAAAAATAAATAAATAAAAATAAATAAATAATTCATTAATATGGTTTATTAGCACAGTAACAAATGCAGATGTAAGACGTCTACAACACATAACCAATCCATTGAGTGACTCCTATTCCATGCCTTACAGTTAACAGCTGAAGGTATTTCACTACACTTTCTCACAAGTCCTGATTTAAATCTTTAAAGTAAATTCAATATAAAATAAAATACATGATTCATTTCCTACATGGTGTCTTATAGCCACTATATTATAAATATAAATGTGTGTGTGTGTATATATATATATATATATATATATATATATATATATATGATGACAATCTTAAAAACTCTGTTAAATATACATGTTCACTTCTAAGGAAACAAACAAATTCCAATTTTTACAACAAAAATGTATGTCATCTTACAATGACTTTACACAAACGCCCATGTGTGTAACCTGTACAAATTAAGCTGTTTAAAAATTACATGCCATAAGGAATAGAATTCAAATGTCTAAGTGTACATTCTTTTCTGTACTCTATTTCAGCCAATATTGTAGAACTATTGACTTTTAAAGGTGCTAATACCAATTTTGTCTACTGTAGCAGGATACCTTAAGTTACAACAAAATCTTAGGAAATAAGACTGACTAATATCTGTTATAGAAATATCCTACTCTTTACCAACTCCTACCCTCCCCTGCCCCTTCAAAATCATAAGCAGCTCTCTTCTGTGACAGACAAATAATGTAAGAATTGTGAAAACTCAATTCAGTTTATGTAGCATATTTCTTGGTCCACTGTCTGGCCATTCTGTCATGTTCTGCTCTGTTGGTCATATACTGAGAGCAATACTTCCCACCAAAGGGTCGGCTGAGGGAGAAAGAAAAACTAGATTACTTTGGAGCGAGGAAAATAACATTTTATAGCCAATTACAACAGAGTATTTGTGATCTAACCTGTTAGAAATACCACTTCCCTACACTTATGTTTTTCATTCTACTATTTTAACAACAGGATGAGGGGGGAGGGAAACCTTCCAGGAATGGAATGCTCTAGCTTAATTTCCTTATTCCATTTCTCTCCTAAGAAGGAACACTTAGTGGAGTTTCTCTGCTGTTTGTGTTCCATGAAACGCAATAGAATCTGGACTGTTTAAGGCTCCAGTCTACCAAATACACACAGCTGTACTCATGATCCTCGGCTCAGGAGCACTCACCACGGCACTCCAAGTGCTGTGCAGCCTTCCCAGTGTGCCTAGGAGAACCAGGGTGATAGGTCAAGACCTGAATCTTCTCTCTGAACACAGAATCTTAGTATTTAACTTTACCGAGAGAAAAGCATTTAAAGCAAAATGAAAGTCCAACAAAAACCACAATTCGAGAAATCACTAAGCAATCTAGCCAAGAAAAAAAGGGGGCAGTGGTAGAGCATTTTCACATTTGAAGGCTACATCAGTTGGAGCTTTGGTGCAGGCCTCGGGAAATCTAACATTTGAGTAGGTGGTTTAAAAGAATTGTGTCTTACCTCAGTCCCACCAAAAAAAAAAATAAAAAAAAAAAAATAATAAAAGAATTGTGTCTTAAAACACCCCATTTTCTAGAAACTATCAATTAGTGATAAAGTTGCTATAACTTTTCATAATTAAAAATTTCCATTGAAAGCTCCTAGAAAAAATATTTAGAAGAATATTACTTTAGGGGCTGGGGAGATAGCTCCGAGGCACAAGTGCCTGCTGGGCAAGTGCAAGGTTGTGAGTTCAAACCCTGGTCCCACAAAAAAAAAAAAAAGTAAAAAATAAAGAATATTACTTTAAATAGAAAACAATGCTGCGACCGCTCCTCGGTCCCTGGCACCACATGCTGCATACACCCACCCCAGGGCGGGCTGAGCCAGCCATAACACAAATAATGAGGTTTAAGATAAATAAATTTTTTAAAAAAGAAAGAAAACAAGTATTTTTTCAGGTGAGGAAGAATAAAACTTTTTTTAAAAATGATTAATAACCTTACCAGGATTACAGTCTGTAAGAAGTGAGCAGATAGAAAGGAGGACTTTAGAAATAGTTAGTGCGTGCTGGGCTCCAATTATCCGTCAGTATATCTAAGCAAATAACTCCTTGACTGTTAATATTACAGTGATAGATTCTTGTCCGAAATGTAACCTTTGGAGGTTTGAAGGGATATTCTGGAGTAAAAGTGATATCCAAAAAGAATATACCTCCTTCATGCACAGATCCTGGGGGTCCTAGAATAGTAGATCTCCACTCATAGATGTTGTCACCTTTAGGACCAGCACTGCAGTTGGGTGGAGGGTCTAGCGTAATGTTGGCCAGCTCCTTCGGAATCCTCTTGGCGGCGCTGGTCGAGAGGAGCTTGCAGTTTTTGCTCATGCTGACTTTACTCTCCTTCTTGGGGGTGTTTGTTTCTTGCTCATTTTGCTCTCTGTGTCTGGCTGCTCTGTGCCACCGCGGTGGCTGTGCTACAGCTCTGTGCATTCCACTTTTTGAGCATTTTCTGTGTTGTAAATTTTGTGCTCTTTCTTACCTTGGATTGAAATCAGAGACACTTTACCACTGAGCAGCATTCCCAACCCTATTTTCAGTTATTTTGAAATAGGATTTCACTAAGTTCCTCAGGCTGGCCTCCAACTTGCAATCCTCCAGTTTCAGCCTCCTGAGTAACTGGGATCACAAGTGTCTCCCATGTTGCCTGGCTTTGAAGTTTTTTAAATTGTGATTAAAAATGTGGTTGTAAGCCGGGCGTGGTGGCTCACGCCTGTAATCCCAGCACTCGGGAGGCTGAGGCAGGAGGATCGGTGCGAGTTCGAGACCAGCCTGGGCTACAAAAGTGAGCTCAGGACCAGCCTCAACTGCATAGCGAGACCCTGTCTCAAAAAGACAAAAAAAAAATGTGGTTGTAATATGTAATATGTAATCTCATATGTAATATGTAGTATGTAATATGTAATCTCATATGTAATATGTAATCTCATATGTAATATGTAATCTAAGCACTTAGGAAGCTGAGGCAGGAGCATCTCCTTGAGTTTGAGGCCACCCTAGGTGAGTTCAAGGCCAGCCTGAATGGCTTAATAAGACCTGACCTCAAAAAATGAAAAGTAAGTAAATAAAATTGTGATAAAATATACATCCCTTTAAAAAAAAAAAGATGGACATGATGGCGCACACCTGTAATCCCAGCACTTGGGAGGCTGAGGAGGATCACTGCAAGTTTGAGACCAGCCTAGGCTACGTGGTGAGTCGAAGGCCAGCCTGAACTATTTGCAAGACCCTGTCTCAAAACAATAACAGAGAGGGAGACATAAACATCAGCATTGTTAGACAATGAAGCAGTTGCTATGTTAGCCCCAGCCCCCAGTATGACATATTTGGAGATAGGATGCTTAGGAGGTGCTTAGCTGTGGACAAGGTCTTCAAGCAGTGGATCTTGTGCTGGGTTTGTATTTTTATGTGAATAGACACGTAGCTCACTGCTTGCCATGTACAGCTGCACCTAGAAGGGGTCTGTGTGCAAACCAGGAACCATTCTGTTGGCATTTTGATCTTGGCCTTGCACCTCCATGCTGTGAGAAGGGGATTCATATTGATGAAGCCACCTGCCAGCAGACCAAGACCCCACATCATAAGAACTGGGGACATCCTTTTGAAGGTCCTCAGCATTCCGTCATGCTGACTGGTATACCTTCTAGTGCATTGCTGCCTGCCCTGTGCCTCAGTAGACCACACCTTCAGTGTGCTAAGTGTTCTGGGTCCATAGTCAGCCCCTGTACACTGCTACTGTCCTTGCCCTTCTCATGAGCACAAGGGCTCCCTCGCCAATCTGGGACCACACTGCAAGGCAGGCTCCCCCTCACCCACACACCTCAGATGAGAGCTTACATAGCATGAAAACATCCACTTCCTGTCCATGGCATTCTACTGGGAGTTATACCAGCTCATGCTTTCTGGCTCTTGTGTATTTCGTTCTTGCCTGTCAGCATGGGGCTCTGGGCCTGGTGGGGGGGTGCATTCCTGTAGTCTCAGAAAGCTGAGGCAGGCAGGGGCCCAGCAGGATGGCTCAGTAGCCTAAAGCGCCTGCTTGGGGAAGCTTGGGCAGCTGCAGGGACCACAGTTCGATCCCCCCCGCACCACATGATGTGCCAGCCCTGCCCTCGGGGCAGGTTGGGCCGGCCATAAAAATGAGTGAATAAACAAACAAAGGTTCTGAAACAAGAAAAATAAATAAATAAATAAATAAATAAATAAATAAATAAATTCTAAAAAAAAAAAAAGAAAGCTGAGGCAAGAGGATCACTATGAATTTGAGAGCAGCTTGGGATACATAGTGAGTTCAAGGCCAGCCTTAACAACATAGTGAAACCCTGTCTCAAAAACATCCCCCCCAAAAAAAACACACACACAAAATACTGGGCCCTGTGTCCTCCCCAAATTTGTCCCAGCTGATAGTGACATTCCTCTCCTGGGGTCCTCTCTGTTATATGTCTTGTTAGGTGAGATGTGAGGACTGTGTGCACTGTGGAGAGACATGGTTAGAAGCAAGAATTGGTTTTTTTGTTGTTTGTTTGTTTGTTTGTTTTTGTCTTTTGGAGATAGGGTCTCACTGTGCAGTTCAGGCTGGCCTTGAGCTCACTTTCATAGCCCAGGCTGGTCTCGAACTCGCACCGATCCTCCTGCCTCAGCCTCCCAAGTGCTGGGATTACAGGTGTGCACCACCACGCCCGGCTCTCAGAAGCAAGAATTGTAGAGTCTTGGCTTTGCCCTGGGAGAAAAAACTTTTACTAGGACATTTACAATTCTCAGACATTAAAGAATATCCTAAACTAAGTGGCAGTGCATTAAACAGAGAACCTGCAGCAGAGTCCAACTAGGCTCGGGGGCCTAGAATTTTTGTCATCCTAGTGATTTCCTGCATGTCTGCTTCAGTCTCTTAGCTGACCCTGGGAAAGCAGAGAAGTCAGGGTTGAGGTAGGTATTACGAAGAAGTGAGTGTCTCCTTAGCTCCAGGAACACCTGCCTTCCAGAATGTGATCTCCTGGGTCAGTCCCCTTGCCTGTGTGTTCTGGTGTCCTAGCCATGCATGGTGTGGGGGTTGCTAGCTAGCTAGCTGTACTCTCCAGGCCTTGGGTTTCAGCTAACATCCCATTAGGTGGCGACAGAGAGCACTAAAAGGAGCAAGAACTGAAACACGCAGGGAGGTGGCAAGCTGCACCTGCCAGTCCTTTAGATCTCATATCTCCCTGCTTCACCCTGTGCACTGTTGTCCTGCTGCAGCACTCATCTCTTTCTAGGACCCCTGCACTTTCACGAGATTTCCTGCCCTTTTCTTTGTCACCTACTACCTTGCTTTAAACCCAAGTAGGAGCCCTGCCTCCTGACATCGGGCCCCTGATGTGACCCCTGCCCTTTGTAGTCCCTTCCTCACTCCTCGCACAGGTCAGTTCATATGTTTGTGCCTACATGTCAGTGTAATCTCCACAACCCCGGAGAAGCCACCAGTCCAACAGCAGCTAGCTCCATGTAGCTGGGCCAGGACAGAGGGCAAGCTTCAACCCGCGGCTCCCTGAGCCCACGCAGCTGCATCCAAGGCTTGCTCATCACCCTGCGTACGCCTCCTGTGCTGAAGATTCAGGGCTAGGCTCGTAGCTCTGTCGCTCTGTTGTAGCCCTTCTGCCCCACAGGTGACTTACAAATGACAGCTCTCCTTGTCCCTGGCTTCCCACCTCCTTGACCACCTCCACTTCAGTGACCTCAGCCACCCACTATGCTAGTCACAGTCCAGTCTTTGTCATCATAGAAATTGTTCTACCCACAAACTCACACAGACAGCTCTCCCTTTGATGAGGACTTCCTGTCCCCCAGCTCTTGGTGCCAGCCACTGATGCATACTCCCTAGAGCTTTGTCTCCTTTCAGAAATTGTGTTCATCACCATGTGAACATGTTGAGAATTGCTCACTTATTAAAGCAAGGCCTCGTGATTCTGCCCATGTCGTCCCCAGCCTATCCAATCTTTAATTGTCCCATTAGCCAGTATCTCCTAGAAGCCCTTCTGCTCCCTAATCCTTTCACCTCCCACAGGGCATATCACCAGGGCTTTCTTCCCCTTGCTTCAGGAAGTGCTCTTCCTCAGTTCTGGTAAAGAGCCCCCATGTTGCTGTAGTGGCTAGCAAGTGGGTTTGTTTGTTGCAATGCTAAGAATGGAGCCCTGGGGGCCTCTTGCCTGCTGGCCAAGTACTCTACCATCTGGCTACATCCTTACCCCTTTTTCATTGACTGTTTATTAGGGGATGAGGGGCTTTCTTTCTTTAAATTTTGAGACAGGGTCTTGCTGAGTTACCCAAGATAATCTCAAACATTCAGTCCTCCTGCCCCAACCTCCCAAGTACCTGAGATTACAGGCACGTTCGTTCCCTGAAGCCCAGAAGTTATGTGCTGCCAAAGCAAGCTTCAGTGCTCCTCTTTTGGTATGCATTTCACTCCTCAATACCTTTGTCGCAGGTCTCTAAGGGCCACTGCAGTCCCACATAAAATATACCTTGCCCACTTTACCTATCTCGACAAAGTCAAAAGATCAAGCGGCCTCTGGCTGCATCTTCTGAGAATGCCCTTTCAGGAAGGGCAACCCTAGAGCTCGCACCATCCCAAGGTCAGCTCTGCCAACCCTGCTCCATCCATTTCTTCATTCACTGTCTGGTTGAGTGTTTGTCTAGGAGACCTTGTGTCACCAACTGTTACCTACCTGGCCCTGACACATAGGGTGAGAGGCTCCTGACTGCAGAGGCTGTCATGTCAGATGTCAGCATTGCCCACATGCAGGATGGTGCAGGCAATGTAGGCTGCCTCCAGGGGCCAGCCTAGCAGTAGGATTTGGAATACTGTTCCTGTTCCTCCAACCTTTTGGGGATTTGCCAGTTACTAAGCAGCCTCTAGCAACACCAGCTTTTATCATGATAAGATACACATAAAAGCTGAGCAAGATGGTGCACATTTGGAATCTCAGCACTCAGGAGGCTGAGGCAGGAAGATTACAATTTTCTACCCTGCCTGGGCAACTTAGCAAGACACTGTCTCAAAATAAAAAGGGGATGGGATAAGCCGGGCGTGGTGGCGCACGCCTTTAATCCCAGCACTCGGGAGGCTGAAGCAGGAGGATTGGTACGAGTTCGAGACCAGCCTGGGCTACAAAAGTGAGCTCAAGGCCAGCCTGAACTGCATGACGAGACCCTGTCTCAAAAAGACAAAAAAAAAAGGGGGGGGGGATGGGAGGGTTGTGAAGGATGCAGCTCAGTGCAGAGACCCTGGGTTCAGTCCCCAGTCCCACAAAAGAAACAGACCTCAAACAGAATGAAGTTTATTGCGGGTAAACAGGGCTGCCAGTTTCCTTGGGGCTAGCCTCAGCTGCAGGCCATGCTGTCCAGCACAGCACCCTGGAGAACAAGGTTCCATGGAACCACCTCCTGGTCTGACTTCTTCCTGTGCCTGCTTTTAGGAATGCTAGCACCGTGGCCCAGCACCGTTCTCCATCCCCCAGTTGACCTCACAGTTCAAGGGGCCCTCTGATCAGACACCCTAGAGTCCAAAGAAGAGCTCACTTCGTGGGTGTTACAGTCTGTGTGGCTGTCCAGGGCCCACATGCTTAACGTTGGAATGAGAGGCCCAGGCTTCTTACTCTGTATACTTCTCTCAGGGATGCCTGGACCTGGCTGGGACTTGGGCAGCTCTTCCCTAGCTTCACTCGCTGCCTTGCTTCTCCTGGGAACTGCTGCCATTCTGGCCTGGGCCTCTGGCCAACCCCCTCCCTCTCCATCTCTCCCCTCCCCACAAGCAGGGGTCTAGCTTGCTC
>PVJA010056853.1:0-10654 GCA_004027025.1 Myocastor coypus
AGGGGCGGAATGTTATGGTTTATGTCTAGTTGTCCCCCCAAAGCCTCATGGAGTCACTGGGCGGGGGCTTCTAGAGTTTGAGACTTGAATGCTGACCCACTGGGATTACGTGTTTCCCTACTGTTGGAATTATGGTCTGAGTAGTGCTGAGACTATGGGTGTGGCCTGAGGCTGATGGGCTAGGGCAGAGAGCCTGATGTAATTTAAAGAGAGACAGAGAGACGGACTAGAGCTGTTGCTCTCTCCTCTCCTGCTTGTTCCATTGCCATATTGTTGCTGCCACCATGAACTGCTGCTGTCTGCCATGTGCCAGTTAGCCTTCGAGCCAGGCAAATAGGGACTGAGACTTCCAGTCACTGTGAGCTAAATAAACCTTTCCTTCCTTCATTTTGAGTGTCAGGTATTTGTCCTAGCAATGAGAGAAAACTAAGACAAAAGTACATGAATTAGCTCTTTTGTGGCTTTCATTTCGCAGCATACATGCATTTCAAAATATCACACAGGGAATCCTGAGGTTATGTCTAGAGGTTCTCCAACAGGGGCTTATGTACAGTGATGGAACTGTGGAGACAATGTAGTGGCCTGGCTGGCAGGATGTGAGGTAGTTTGGGAAGCATGTGGGAGGAGAATGGAAAGGGCTTGTCTCTCTCCCCGCTGTGCCCCTTTTCTCTCGCATCTGGGATGCTTTTTTTCCACCTAGATCCTCTGCCAGGCCATGTTCCGTTTTTGCCAAACATTCTAAACCTTGATCCAAAATAAAGCCTTTTCTCTTTAAATGGTGAGTGTCAGGTGTCCTGTCTCAGCAATGAAGAAAATAATTACCACAAATAATACTGTAGCTATTATTTACCATTTATATCCAATAAGGACAAAAAAATGTTAAAAAGAGTAGTGGCAGAGAAGGGAAGCTCTGACTTTGTAAAATGGTAAAATAACGAGAAAAAAAAATGGTTCTGACATAGGTAATGAATACTGATGTATGGAGAAGTCTCAACAGTAGAAGACAGGAAATTAAAGAAAAAGCACGACAATAACTAAATCTATTATCCTTACCTATTTATCCTCTTGTTCTCCTTTTTTTTTCTTTGTTCCCTTTCTAAATTATTTAACTCAAAAGCCACATATAAGACAGAACAATAGACAATGACAAAGGAAGAAAAGGAACAAGAACCAAGATCACCACACCCAAGGTACAGTCACTCACACACAAACTAGCCAGCTCATGCTCTCAGAGCCCAAAAGAATGAGGAGGGTATCAGAGCAGGTGTTCTTGTGAAGATTCACAAAGGAAACAATTTAATACAGAACACATTTTTATAGCATTATTTTCTAGAAGCGACCCAAGCAGTCAAATATAAAAGATTGTAGGAAGCCTGTCCACACATTCAAGGCCAAAGAATCTAGCTGAGGACCTGGATCCCAGAGCAACATTCTGTGTGAGTCCAGCAGAAAACTTAGAGCTCATAATAATGCTCCACAGCAGTCCAGCTGGAGGCAGAGCTCATAACAATGTCTCATGCAGGCCTATTTCGTACATCTGCACTGGGAAGGCCTAAAGGTAAGTGGTGGAAGCTAGAAAGTCTGTCCCAGCAGGATGAAGGAGCTATGCCAGCAGGCTGAGGAATCTGCACTGGAGCTAGGAAGCGATGCTCAAAGTAAGAACCGGTGTCTCCCCAAAAAAGTACCACAGGCATTCTTAGCAACTGTGAGGTCCCAAGCTACTCTGTTGATAACAGCTGAATTCATTTCTTTGGGAGATTACACAGTACACCATCTTCTCCAGAGTTAGAAAGTGATGCTCAAAGTAAGGACTAGAGTTCTCCTAAAGTGAATTGTAATCAACCTCAGAAACAATAAAGTGCTGAGCTCTTTCCAGGATGAAAACAGCAGAGTTCATATCAGGAAAGCCAGCCTGTCAAGCTCTTCTAGAAGAACCAGCAACATCACCTCTTCCTGTCCAGTTCTTTTATGTTGTTGTCGACGATCATCAAACGGATGCAAGGGAGATAGCTCAGTGGAATAAGCACGTGCCTGGAAAGTGCAAGGTCCTGCATTCAATCCCTGGGACAGGAAGAAGAGGAGGAAGAAGAGGAAGAAGAGGAAGACAAGGAAGAGGAAGAAGAGGACAAAGGAAGAGGAAGAAGAGGAAGAAGAAGAAGGAGGAGGAGGAGGAGGGGAGGAGAAGAAGAAGAAGAAGAAGAAGAAGAAGAAGAAGAAGAAGAAGAAGAAGAAGAAGAAGAAGAAGAAGAAGAAGAAGAGGAGGAGGAGGAATTGATTGCATCTGCCAAATAGCTCAGGGGATTAAAGAGCCTGCAAGCAGGCCCAGGGTCTGGGTTTGATCCCTGGGCCATGCCAGCCGCACTACCAGGGTTCATTGAGACTGGGTGTGGCAGCACACGCTTGTAATCTCAGCTCTTGGGAGGCTATAAAAAGGCAGATCACTATGTGTTCAGTCTAGTAGTGAGACCCTGAAACCCTGTAGATCCTTCCCTAAAACACACACACACACACACACACACACACACACAATCCTCAAGTGGCCCCTCCACGTCCAGTACCACTCTGACTGAATTTAGCTGGGTGTTACAAGTTGACCACCAGTTGTGAATCCATGATAGTAAGAGAGTGGCCCAGTGTAGAGGTCAGGGTCTGAGCCAGGGGAGAAAAGTGTTTATGCATGGTGAGGTGAATATGGTTGAAGATTGGCTATGTAACAAAGAGTTCATGACATAAACAATTATACCGAGTATGACAGAACCACTTTCTATATGTTGAGCTGATGTTTATAGTCATAGACAAGCACAAAGTCCAGTCTGTCTTGTAGCTCTGGTTTGGAATTGGAGGTATCTTTGTGAATATGTGGCTTTCAATATATGTGGATATATTTTAAATATAGGTGTATTTATATAAATGGATAGATTCACTTTTATACACACGTATATATTCAGCTATTTAGAAAATGTCCTTGTTTGTGCAAAATATATACTGATGTATTCAAGGTGATCTAATATCACATTAGCAATTTCAGAAGGAAGGAAATACATTTGTACTATGACTGCAAATAATATGTGGGCTAGCATTTTTTTCAAAAAATAAATAAGCAAGCAGACCAACAAACAAATAAATAAATATATGACGTATAGAACAAACAAGAAAACAGGGGAAGGACAAACGATCCCTGCTAGTTTCACTGCTTCCCCTTTTGTTCTTCAGTAACTATTAATTTCTAGAATTAGAACTATTGTCTCTCAAGCTTTACATAAGATAATAACCCGCAAAGCACAGTGGTGCAAAAACACAGGCACTGTCTGGCTTAAGCGCTAATGCCAGACTTTATCCTACTTACTCTTACTGAGTTCTTCATTTGGATAAAAATGTAAGCTATGTTTGTGACTAAGAATAGATTAAAAGATACCATGAGTAAGAAAAATAGAAGTGCTATAAGCAATACATAGTCAAGCCTATATATTGTTTTTCCAATATTCTCAACAGTTTATTTGAAAAGTGTTATTGTTACTAGTAGATATTAAGTGATGCATCTGAAGCTCAAATATAGTTTTGTGTAAAATCTATGCAATGTTCTGTGAAGCCATTGTGATTCTGTCTTTTGGTTGGCAAATGTGATTGATAGGCAAGAAGTCCATATATATATATATATATATATATATATATATATATATATATATGTTAGTATTTGGTTGTTGGAGGGTCTCACTATGCAGCTGGACTTGTGGTGATCTTCCTGCTTTCAGCCTCCCCAGCATGAAGATTACAGGTGTACACCACTACTCCTAGACTCTAGCGGGCTCAGCCTACCCTGGAGGCAAGATCAAACATCACTCCCTGTGCTTGCCTAAGCAGGCATTTTAGTCAGCTGAGCTGTCTTGTTGGCCCAGTGAAGTCTGTATTTTAAAATATCAGCTTGACATGGACTAAATAAGAAGCTACCCAGATCAGGAAAGAGAAAATGTGGCAGATGAGGTGACCACAGATACCTTTGCCAAGTAGGCATGATTATACTTTGATATTTGAAATACTATACAAGTAATCTTGATGGGCGTTAAGTCAGCATGGAGAAAAGCAAAGGAAGAAAAGAACATCACGAAAATATCATTGTTAAGGAAGCAGGATTACCTTTGGTGGTGAAAATGGGATATGTCTTTATGGAATGGTGCTTCATGACTCAATCAATTGTGCTCATTTCATTGTATATATACTTTGCTTTAATGTTGAACAATTTAATAAAAAAAAGCCCCGTAGACTGGACAAAGATTTGAAAATGAAATTCTTAGTCTAAGACTGCAGACTAAATGAGGGACAAAAAGAAAAGAAACTGTGACTTTTCATTTATACAAATGAGGTCATAAATCACTGTAGTAATATAAATACATAAATGAATAAATAAATCACTCACTATGTTATCGACATCTAGTTGGAAATTTCCATATTCTGGAGCAGAACAATGTCAAAGAGAAAAAAAGAAAGAAATCCTAAATCCTAAATCCTTTCATTTTTCTCACCACTGAAATTAATCAACTAACAAACATATATGTAATTGCCAATCCTTATAATTAAGAATGCATTTTTTAAAAAGCAAGAGAAATGAAAAAAATTCATCTTTAATAGTGTAGGGAAGGGGCTATGTTATGAATCTGTCCTTTCCAACACTCATTAAAATTCAGTTGCTGTAGTGAGCAGGTAAGATATTTGAGAAATAATTAGGCCATGACAACTCTGTAATCATGGATACAAATCAGGCAAAAGAAAAGGGAAAGTGTAGCCACATGTGGTGGCACAGGGCTGTAATTCAAGGACACTGAGGTGCTGAGACAGGAGCATAGTAAGTCTGAGACCAGCCTGGGCAACTTAGTGCTCTAGCAAACAAACTTTGTCTCAAAGTAAAATTTAACAAGGAGAGGATTGGGCTGAGGGCAGGGTATAGTTCAGTGGACCCTGGGCTTAATTTCTATTATAAACAAGGAGCATGTTTTTCTCTTTGTCTCTTGGCCCTTTTGACTTTACGCATGTGAGGACTCAAGTTTTCCTAGCACTTAGGTATTATTTAAAAAGCAGGGAAAGAAACTTTTATCATCTCAACCTCAGAAGAGTGGGCCAATAAACTTCTATTTTTTTTTTTTTTAACAAATTACTCAGTCTGTGACATTTTGTTCTCACAGCACAAATAAGATGAAGAGAAGTATGTATGAGAATAAAGCTATGGGGATGTATCCATGTGCTTCAACTTTGCATCATTCTTGTATTATGCAAAAGGATTAGAGTCTAAATAAATATAAGGTAATGAATGAGCTGAACTCAAATATAAGTAATTTTCATCTGGAAGCAGTTATACCTATTATATTTTACTGGGGCCAAATATCTCATCATGAATGTATTATTTGCCTATGTCTATTCATGAACATTCATGAGTCCATATTTTCTTTGGCAGAGAGCTTAGTGTAAGTTATATCATAGGAGTAAGATGTGAACTATAAAAATAGACATTATTCTATTGTACCCACAGAGATTTTAAGAAATGTAGCTAAGAGCCCCCTCGAAACTAAAGAATTAATTTGTCTTTAAGTGATTTGCCAAACATAGTTACTTTGATTCACAGCAACAAATACTGGAATTTTCATAACTACACAACACTCTAGTCTTTGCACATTAAAAAGAGCAAAGAAATACAGGGGGAAATCCAGCTATAAAATGTATTTTTGAATATTTTAGGATATTTAAATTTTTTATTGTTCTGAAGTAATTTCACAATTCTCTTTCTAAATAAGAGCCTAAAATTTCAGTGTGAGAAGGAAGGTTAAAAATAATGCCTTACATTAAAAAGTATGAATTTGAAGTTAGTTAGCAAATGGATTTATCATTTAGCATTTTCACTAAGCCAAGAAACACTGGTGAGAACTGTCTTTTTTTTAATCAGAGTTGCCATGGTGATCAAATTAAGCAACCATAGGTTCTCTCAGTTCCCTGTCATTCAGGTTACATTTTTCTCACCATCAGTTTTTAGCAATATATTTTAATGAAAACAACATTATATTTCACTGCAAGTTAATAAAGACCCAGTATCCATTAATTTCCCAAGCATTTGTTTTTAACGATTATTAAGTTCACATCAGGATGTAAAGTGCCTGATAATCTTCACCGAATCCTTCTGAGCTAAGCACTCACAGCTGCAGAGCAGTGCAGAACGACGTTTCTTCTCAAGTTCACAGCTATTAACCTTTTGGCAATGACTGCAGAGCCAACATGTCATAAATCACTTCCTGGCCTTCTTATATTGAGAAAGTGCCTAAGAAGAGAGGCTACTGTCACAGCCTGGCATGAGTAACCAACTCAACCCAGCAACGAATTCAAACCAGGCTTACAGGATGCAGCTTCTCCTGGCTGACTCTTAATTTCAACTAATTTTAACATGAAGAGCTATTTCATCAGCATCACATCACTCTATATATATGAAGATGTTTTTATTTGTTGCAAGTAATTATATATTTTAGATACATACATATATATACACACATAAATATTAATTCTTCAAGGAATTAATTTCCAAGTCTTATTGTCTTCGATGGATTTTTTTTTTTAAATCTTCAACATGTATGGAGAAGACAGCAGAGGGTAAAAATTCCAGTACTTGTTTTGTAACCTTATTTTAATTACTTTACAAACTCTGCATGAATTAAAACCTGTATTTTCATCCACCATTAAAATGGCTTTAGAAAATATCATCATTCTTGGAAATATCATTTGTCTAAAGTGTAAAGGCAAATAGTCTTGCGTTCCCATCCATCTGGGTGTAAATATAAATAAATGATAAGGTAGGAGGTGGTAGAGTGGTCCATCATCTGTATCCCCTTCTTTTTGCCTCCAAAGCATGTATTGGATTATTGACTTCTTAAAAGAAATATTTGCAATTACTGTCTCCATTTTCTCTGTTACCCTTATTCATCAGCACAGTTAGTGCTGACTGCTACTACCAACTTGAAATAACCCACACTAAAAGCATCTATGACTTTAGTACTAATGGCTCCTAACTGAACAGCTGAGCTTGGTGGACCGCATGCATTTACTTAGAATAGTCCCCACCCCCTGCATTTCGTGATTCTGTATTCCCCAGGATTTACTCTCCATCTTCTCTTCTTAATTACAATCTGGAATGGATTACTCAAGTCAGGGCACCGCTTCTTCCATGTGGCCACAAATCACCACACTAACTTGAACTTCAGCACTTTTCCAGTCTGCACCCCCAGCCTACTTCTCCTTCAGTGTTTCCTGTCTCAGTAGATGTTTCTACAACCAACTGTAGTTTTCCAAACCTAACACCTATTTTGCTTTTATTAACTGCTTGTCTTGTATTTGTGATCACGTTCTGATGATGTAAGCTCCTAAAACTCTTCCACACTTATTGTCAGTTTCCCAACCCAATGTACTATCATCTTTTCAATAAATCTATAACTTATTTTCTGGGTTCATTCTTCTTTATCTCCAAATTGTATTGCAGAAAGCGTTATGATTTTTCTAATGAATGTCTTATTGAAAACATTTGAATAGTTTTCTATTCTATAAAAAATAAAGTTCAAGATTGGTAACATGACCTGTGCAAGCATTAATTATTGTTCCTTCCCCAGTCTCCATCCTCACATGACATCTTTCTCTGCCATTATCTTCTCCCTGGCTTGACATTGCTCTTTTCCAGTATCTCTGCTCTTATCTGACTCCACTGTCCCCTGAGAAATATTAGAGTTTCAGATTTCTGAGATGTAACTATCCAATACATGCCAGCAAATGATTGAAAATTTCTGAAGTTGAAAGCCAGTGACATGAGGTAAAGGTGAGGTCATGTAAGTTGTGGATAGAAGATTTGCCCAGGGTGATGGCTGGAATTAGGACAGAATGAACAGTACGATTCCATAAATTATGCATTGGTTTATTTAGAAGAACAAATCTGCAGATAAGAGTTGCAAAGAAAATGGGAAAATAGAATAATAAATCTTTGGAGACCAGCTTGACAGTGGCATTCAAGCAAAGGAAAGGAAAAGAAAGGGATAGTTTAGCAAAAAGAGCAGGAAGTTAAATCAAGCCAATGTTTATTAACATCTTTTATTCTAGATAGTAGCCACAGAATATGTTAGAGAGTTAAATCAGGTCTGATTTAGATATCAGTTTCCTTCTAATATTTTACATTGAAATATGTGAAACTCAAGATTCTCTTCAACAAATAGTCCAGCTTTTCTATCTCACAGAAATGCAATGGAGATTAAATGAGACACTATGCATAAATGAGATAATGTGTTTAGGAAGTTTTCTGACTTGAGATAAGGCCTGCTTTTTCATTCTCCTGTTATATAACATACCTCAGACAATTTTTAAAGTCCTAATATCTACAAATAAAGTTAACATTTTAGTATTTTTCAATAATAACTAGAAGGTGTAAAGTATTTTTAAGCTTTATTTTCTTATTCAGTTTAATGAGAAAAAAAAGATAAAATAGCAATGAAACAGCTTCAAAACAAGTTAGGATGGTTACAATAATTAATATCATGCATATTGTTGTCTTTGTAATAGTTCAGAGGACAAGGTGAAGAACTGATATCTTGTTTAAACAGTATTAGCGAAAACTTTTATTCACAGTGAACTAAGACAAAGCAGCTGTATATATATCCTAACTGTCTTGTATATATATATTTTTTTTCTTTTTAAAGTTTCTAATACTAGGAGAAAATATACCATGTCTTGTAAGTAAATTGTAAGTCAGAGATACAATATGAGTCATAAAACAAAAAGTATAATTAAGCAATACTCAGAAAATTAATTAAATATTAATTAATTGAAATTAAATTAAATACTTCAAATTCAAATCCAATCATGAGTCTAACTTAGAGGCCCAAATATTGTGCATCATATATACAAAGCTACAATCAATTAATTCAGAGCACTCTCATAGTATTTGAATAGGTTAATATAAACAAAGATATCAACTAAGAAAAAGTTTCCATGGTAATAAAGAATTACTAAGACTAAAACATAACATAAATACTGGAAAAGCAAATATACGGCCAGAACTTCTAACAGTTTGGGGACAGGATATCACACAAAGTTCTACTATGTTGTGGAACAGAAAGTGTCCATAATGCTTACTGGTGGCCAGGTGTCATTGTGGAGCTGAGCTATTATTATTTCCCTGATATTCATCCTGTAGACTCAGACAGAATCATGCCCTATAGGCTGCAGGAGAAGTCCATTTGTAGAATATGCTGATGGACATATTCTGCTGCTGTATACAAAAGAATAGTTGAAAGACTGCTGTTGTATATCTCCTTTTCACCTATGTTTAACTATTTGTCCTATTTTGTGGGCTTTTCCCTTCTCCTTCATGGAGTTGTGGTCATTTTGATCCTTCTCTAGAATATCTTTTAGTAAACTGTGCAGGGTTGGCTTTGTCATCATGAAATTCTTTATTCATTCTTTGTCCTGAAGTATTTCACATCTCCACTGAAATAGAAAGACAATTTTGCAGGGTACAGCAGTCTGGGATGGAATTTGTTTTCTTGCAAGACTTGAAGTACTTTGCGCCATGCTCTCCTTGACTGGATGGTTTGTAAAGAGAAATCTGCCAGTATTTAATAGGCTTTTCTTTAAATGTGATCTGTTTCTTTTCTCTAGCAGCTTTTGTTATATTGTTCCTGTGCTGAATTTCCGGGATCTTGATTATTATATGTCTGTGTATGGTTTTAATTGGGTTGATATTATTTAGAGTTCTATATGTTTTAGTTACCTGAGTGTCAAATTGTTTCCCCATATTTGGGAAGTTTTCTGCTATTACTTTTTCCCATATTCTTTTTATATCATTTGTACAGACTCCTTCCTCATTGTTGCCTATTAGTCTTACATTGTTAATCTTTGCATCATCTTGCAGATGTTGAATTATTTTTTCTTGCGTCCTAGTTGTTATTAAGAGATCTTTTCTTAGCTCTTCACTAGCTGCAATGGTGTCTCTAATGTCTGAAAGTCTATTTTGACTTTCATTGAAACAGTTTTGCCAGTTTGTGATTGGAATGTTAAGTTCTTCTATATAGCACTTTGAATCTACTTCATACGTTCTGTTACTTTCCTATAGTGCTCATTCAAGGAATCCATCATTTTTATATTGTCCTTTTTTTTTTATCAGTGTCTTCTTTAGAAGCACTTAGCACTTCCTTTGTTATAGATATAACATTGTTATGGTTTATGTCTAGTTGTCCCCCCAAAGCCTCATGGAGTCATTGGGCGGGGACTTCTAGAGTTTGAGACTTGATCCATGATTCCTGGGATTATGGGTTTTAGCACTGATGGGATTATGGGTGTAGCTTAGGGCGGGAGCTGAGGTGGACAGCCTGAATGTAATATAAAGAGAGACAGAGAGACAGACTGGAGCTCTAGCTGTTGCTGTTGCTCTCTGCTGCCCTGTTCGGTTGGCTACTTCTGCCACCATTTTGTTGCTGTTCCGCCGCCATGAACTGGATGCTCTCTGCTCTGTTCCACACAGCCTTGGGCCAGCCGAATATGGACTGAAACCTCCACAAACTGTGAGCCAAATAAACCTTTCCTTCCTTCATCTTGAGTGTCGGGTATTTGTCTCATCAACGAGTAAAAAGTAACTAAGACA
>PVJA010056854.1:0-10660 GCA_004027025.1 Myocastor coypus
CTTCTCGCCTGTGTGGGTTCTCACGTGGTGAATAAGCCCTGAGGTCCTAGTGAAGGCTTTCCCACACTGCTTACACTGAAAGGGCTTCTCCCCACTGTGAATGCGGACGTGGGTGGCAAGGCCTGAGTACTGAGTGAAGGCTTTCCCACAGTCCTTACATTCATAGGGTTTGACTCCAGTGTGTGTCCTGATATGCTCAGTGAGCTGAGTGGATCTCGAGAAGGCTTTCCCACACTCCTTACATTCGTAAGGCTTCTCTCCCGTGTGCACTCGCAGGTGTTCAGTCAGGCCCGACCACCTCAGGAAGGCTTTCCCACATTCCACACATTTGTATGACTTTATTCCAGTGTGAATTCTCATGTGATCATTCAGGTACGTGTTATTTTTAAAGCACTTGCCACACTCCTTACACTGGAAGGGCTTTTCGTCACTATGCGTTTTTATGTGTGCAGACAGCTGAGAAAAAGTAGCAAAGCACTTCCCGCATTCCTTACATTTTTTGTTTTTCTCCCGAGAGTGAATGGTTACATATTGGTTTAGGTGAGAGGAAACTGTGAATGCTCTCCAACATTCCTTGCATTCCCAGAGTGTTTGTTCAGTGTGGCTTTCCATGGGATTAGTCAGGCATGGAAAATACTGAAAGCCCTTTCCAACTCCCTCCATTTTGTAGGGATCTCTTCCATTGAAAAGTTGAAGGTGCATAGCAAGGCTCGTGGGATGAATATAGCCGCTCTCATACTTCTTCCATTCATAAGGGTCTCCTTCACTATGAGTCCTCATATCCATCTGGAGGTATGATGGGTTAAAAAAGGCGTTCCCACAATCCCTGCACTCAAAGGGTTTGTCTCTCATGCACATTGTTTGATATGCAATACCCGGTGTTAGGTTGAAGATGTTTCCATACTGATCAATCTCAGAAAAGTTCTGTCCAGCTGAGGTTTTCTGGTGCAGAGTAAGGATGTCTTCTCCATACCAAAAACACCCAGAAGTATATTGTTGACTTTGGGTGCTCAGGTGTGTATTAAGGAAAAACTGTTCACCAAAGACTTCTCCATATGGCTTATCTTCATAGAGCTTCTTTCCATTGGGGTTTCCCACCTGTGGATGAAGGGGTAAAGAAGGATCAAGAAATGTTTCAAACATACCAAACATGAGATTTTATAGGGAAAAACATTTCAATGACTGCAATGATTTTTGTGATTGCTTTTATCTCTTTTTTTAAAAAAAAAACTTTATTTATTTATATTATGGCCAGCTCAGGCTGCCCTGGGGGTGTGATTGGCACAGCATGTGGTGCCGGGGATCGAACCACAGTCTCTGCAGTTGCCTAAGCTTGCCTAAGCAGGCATTTCAGACCGCTGAGCTCTCTCACCACCCTCATATCATTGCTTTTATATGTGTTGATGTCCTGACCTTTGTTTCTTACACATTGATTCTTTTGCCAGAATCATGTGTTGTGCACTATAATTTCGAGACAACTGCATTTGCATAAAATTGTTTAAAATGCTATGCCCAGGTGTCTATTTATACGTGCATGGATGTATCTTTGTGGAAATAAATTCTGTGCAATAGTCTTCACAGTAGTTTCGGGGTGCCTCCTGATTGCTGATATTCAGACTCTCTCCCTGGAAGTGCTGCGTCCGCTGTGGTGCGTGTTACTTCTCTCAGACAGCACTCATGTGTGGGATTTTCTACAAAGGAATTTCCAATAGTTCCTGAGAGTGGAACCCAGGAGGTGCCCTTCGCTGGGTATGCAGCTCAGTTATACACCATTGTTCAACACATCCGGGACCTTGGATTCAGCATCCCAGTACTGCTAGAAAAAGAAGGAAAAGCCAGGCGTGGTGACGCATGCCTATGACCCCAGCACTTAGGAAGCTGAGGCAGGAGGATCAGTGCCAGTTCGAGGCCAGCCTGCACTACAGAAGTGACCTCAAGGCCAACGTGAACTGCATAGTGAGACCCTGTCTCAAAAAAAAAAATAAATAAATAAAGGAAAGAAGCAACTCTTATTAGTCTTACCATTTCCATCTCTTTGGGAGTTTCTTCCCTAAAATAGTCTTCAAGTTCTGATCCTTTGGTTACTTGTTGTAGCTCCAATTCTAAAGCTAAACAGAAAGAGAAAGAGGGATTTGAGAAATAAATGGTATGGGGCCCGGCAGGATGGCTCAGTGGTCTAAAGCGCCTGCTTGGGAAAACTTGGGCGGCTTCAGGGACCTCGGTTCGATCCCCGGCACCACATGCTGCGCCAGTCCTGACCTCGGGGTGGGCTGAGCCGGCCATAAAAACGAGTGAATAAACAAATAAAGGTTCTGCAACAAGAAAAACATAAATAAATAAATTAAAAAAAAAAAAAAGAAAGAAATGGTATGTGCAAGGAGTTTGGAGTGATAAAGGTTCACCCGAGCCACTGCTTTGAAGGCAGTAATAAGCAATGCATTCACCATTTTTACCCTCCCACCATCTTGTTTTGAAATTTTTGTATCATTGTTTTTATTGTTTTTGTCTTTAAAAATAAAAAAAAAAAAATGTGATAAGGGTCATTTGTCTTTGTTTTCATGTTAAACATGGTAAGAAAATGAAAGCATAGAAACCATGATGTATTTTTTTTATTTTTTGAAACCGGGGATTGAACTCAGAACCTTGCACTTGCCAGGCAGGCACTTGAACCCCTGAGCTATCTCCTCAGCCCACCTATTGAAGATTTTGGAGTGATAAAAGTTGGCAATTGGCATAGGGTTAGAGCTTAGTGGAGAGCCCTTGCTTAGTGTTATGTGAGATCCCAGGTTTGATTCTAGCACTAAGGAAAAAATAAAAATAATCAGGATGTAAGATCAATATTTTATATAGTTTATTACAAATTGATTCTAAGAGAATTAAAGTGAAAGTTATCAGAAAAAGAAAGCAAGAAAGATCTAGAGAAAAAAAAAAAACAAAACTCTTACATTGAAACAATAAATAAAGAACAGAGGGGCTGGCCAGATAGGTCAGCGGATTAAGGTGCCTGCATGGGCAGAGCCTAGGGACTGGGGTTTGATCCCCAGCACCACAAGTTGTGCCTGCCCCACCCCTGGGGTTTGCTGAGATAGCGATTGAGATTGGAAGCGGTGGCCCAAGCCTGTAATCCTAGTGCTTGGCAGGCCGAAAATAGGAGGATCACTATGAGTTGGATCCGTGTAGTGAGACCCTGTAGACCCTGTACTAAATACATAGAAAGAAAGAAAGGCAAACAATACAGCAGAACAGGTAACTTTATGAGATCCTAAGAAGGTTTGAGTGGAGAGAAAGCAATACATTATGGAAAATTAACGATGCTCTAAAATCTAAGAAAAATGACTTCAAACTTCTGGAAAAAAAAAAAAACACACACACACACACACACTCACACCTTTAAATTTTTCCATTATATTTGTAAAACCATGTGGAACTTATAAAACAGGGTTTGTCTTCACAAATACTCACGGTGAAGAACTCCAGTTTCGGCTGCGTTTAGTTCTTCCTGTTTTAACCAGGAGATCAGACTGGGGATGAAGAACTGGTATCCTGCGCAGGCAGAAAGATGCATGAACCGCGGTGGCTCACGCACCATACGGAGAGCCCTCCTGTGACTATGGGATTAGAGTGCTAATGAAAGCAGTGTAGGGACCGGGGAGATAGCTCAGTGGAATAAGTGCTTGCCTGGCAAGCACAAGGTCCTGAGTTTGATTCCTGGTACCACCAAAAAAAAAAGAAAAGAAAAGGCAATGTAATTATTTCAAAGTGAGTAAAAATGTAAATACCAGGGGCTGAGGTATATCTCAGCAAAAGAATACTGACTTATCATATAGGAGCCCTGGGGCCCTGGGGCCAGTCATCAGCACCAAAAATGAAAAGCAAGTACGTATCTCCATTCCTGGGGCCCTAAAAAATAGCTTGTCTTGCCAGGTGGCTTGCGTGGTGGCACACGCCTGTAATCCCAGCACTTGGGAGGCTGAGGTAGGAGAATTGATGTGAGTTCGAGACCAGCCTGAGCTACCAAAGTGAGCTCAAGGCCAGCCTGAACTGAACATTGAGACCCTGTCTCAAAAAGACAAAAAAAAAGCTTGTCTCTTACCCCTGAAAAATTAAATGCAGAGCTATGCGCGTTACAAAACACTAAGCTTTAAGCAGACCAAAGTAGGTTTTAGTTGATAAAGGATAACAAAAATGCTTGCTGTCATGGGAGAATAGCTCTTTTTTATTTTTATTTATTTATTTTTTTGGCGGGACCGGGGTTGAAATTCACGGCCTTGCACTTGCCAGGCAGGCACTTGTGCCACAGAGCTATCTCCCCGGCCCTGGGGGAAATCACTCTTGCCACTGGCTCTCAAAGCTTGGAGTGGGTTGGACTAACCTGGAGCACGGCTCGCCAGGTGACAGAGTCCAACCCTAGACGTCACAACTGAGTCTGAAAAGGTGGGGATGCTCAGGCTGCTGATGACATCTTGAAAGCTGCCACCACGGCTGAGCGTGGTGGCGCACATCGACAATCCCAGGTCTCTGGGTGGCCGAGCCAGGAAGATGGCAAACTCAAGACCCGCTAGGAAACTAGCCAGGCTGGGCCATGTAGCGAGGCTCTGTCCCAAGATCAAAAAATAAAGAAGGGCTGGGCATGTAGCTCAGTTTGAAATATCACCAGCAAAAATGATGATGATGATGATGATGATGATGATGATGATGATGATGGTAATGGTAGTGGCAATAAAAATAACAATCTAATTAATTAATATTAAAAATCACAGGTGGACATGGTGGCGCACGCCTGTAATCCTAGCACTTGGGAGGCTGAGGCAGGAGGATTGGTGTGAGTTCAAGACCAGCCTGGGCAATAAAAGTGAGCTCAAGGCCGGCCTGAACTGCACAGCGAGACCCTGTCTCAAAAAGACAAAATAATAATAATAATAATAATAATAATAATCACATGTCAGATTAAAATGTAATACAGCACAGACTATGGCCCTGTTACCTCCCACTGTACTCAGAAGTGATGTGACCAATTGTGTCCCACCATGATAAGTACGTATTTGCTCCCTTACAAGTCCCGGGCAACTCTCGTCTCTTACCCACGGAAGCCAGGTTCTCATAGTTTTCTAGCATCACTTCTCTGTACAGGTTTCTCTGAGTTATGTCCAGCAAGGTCCACTCCTCTTGGGTGAACTCCAGAGCCACGTCGTCAAAAGTCACAGAGTCCTAAACCATTACACAGGTGCTGGATTGAGCCAATTAGCAGTGCCACCAAGGATCACGGGAGAGTCTGGGTGGGGTGCTAAGGCCTATACATGGTCTCTCACCAGGATGCCTGACCCCGGGACTCCTGTCTCTCTCCAAGCTCCATCCCCTGCCCACCTCCCCCGCTGTGGACCTCCCTATTGCCGTGTCCTCTTTTTTTTTTCTTTTTTTTTAGAATTTTATTTATTTTATTTTATTTTTCTTGTTTCAGAACTTTTGTTTATTTATTTATTTTTATGGCCGGCTGACGGCAGGGCTGGCGCAGCGTGTGGTGCCGAGGAATCAAACCACGATCCCTGCAGCCTCCTAAGCTTTCCTAAGCAGGCGCTTTAGGCCACTGAGCCATCCTGCCAGGCCCTATTGCCGTGTCCTTTAGCATCTGTTCATAAGCACAAATTCATCGCAGCACAACCGAGCTAGGAGCTTCCGGTCCTATTTGTCTCAGCGGCAGCCTACTCCTGCGCTTGCTGCTAACAAGGGACAAATGCCTGTGAATCAATTCTGCGAGGAAAGGACACCTTCCTCTGCTTTCCCATCTGTCAGAGCACTGAGCCACGGCACTCAACATGCGGTCAGCACCATGCGGCTCAAGGTCAGTTATTAGGACTGGGGAGGTAGCTCCACTGTTGAGCCCTTTCCTGGAGCAGCTGAGACCTCACCCCCCCCATCTCAAAAGGATTTAATGTGATGATTTTCAAGGTAACACCTCCCCAATACAAGGCTCCATTCTATAGGAAGATTTAACTGGGGAATCACTCCAGGCAATGAGCTTCTACTTCCTTTAAGAAGCTCTGGAGACAAGTATTATCTGGAAGGAAATACATCTAGCTGGTGGAGGACTTCCACTTTGTGGAAGGATGTCCTTGCCTGGTAACAGTCTGTCTGCGAGTCAGCCACCACGCTTCCTACATTGGTCTCGTCTTCATAAAAGCGGACGGGTTCTGGTTGGAGAGGACCTGGTGGGAAAGGAGGGAAACATCAGGACTCCGAGTGGCCTCCTCATTGCTGCCTGTCAGGACTCCAAGTGGCCCCCTCGTTGCTGCCCATCAGAGCTCAAGAAGTTACACAGCTTTGAAATTACCCTGTAGGATTATACACTCAAGAAAACTCCAACAGGCTGAGGAGATAGCTTGGCAGTTGAACTGCCTGGCCAGCACAAGGACCCGGAGTTCGATCCCCGGAACTGCATGCCAGACTGGGCATGGTGGCACACACCTGTGATCCCAGCATTTGGGAAGGCTGAGACAGGAGGATCACCATGAGTCTGAACTGTGTAGCAAGACTCTGTATGAAAGAAAGAAAGAAAGAAAGAAAGAAAGAAAGAAAGAAAGAAAGAAGGGAAAGAAAGAGAAAGAAAGAAAGAAAGATTAAAAAGAAAAAATGAGGGCCGGCGGGATGGCTCAGTGGTCTAAAACGCCTTCTTGGGAAAGCTTGGGCGGCTTCAGGGACCACGGTTCGATCCCCAGCACCACATGCTGCGCCAGCCCTGCCCTTGGGGCGGGCTGAGCCGGCCATAAAAATGAGTGAATAAACAAATAAAGGTTCTGAAACAAGAAAAAAAATAAAAAATAAAAAAATTTTTAAAAAATGAAAAAGAAAACTCAAATACATACTACTACAATAAAATGTGATGGTAGTCACATTTTGTTTTGCTAGTATTAGGAATTGAACTGAGGGTCTCACAGTTGCTTGGCACTTGCTCTACCACGGAGCCATATCCATAGCCCTTTGTTTATTTAATTTTTAAGCTGTGTGGACTTGGCAGGATGGCTCACTGGTCTAAAGCACCTGCTTAGGAAAGCTTGGGCAGCTGCAGGGACCGCGGTTCGATCCTTGGCACCACATGCTGCGCCAGCCCTGCCCTCAGGGCAGGCTGAGCCGGCCACAAAAATAAATAAACAAACAAACAAAAGTTCTGAAACAAGAAAGAATAAAAATAAATAAAATTCTTTAAAAAAAAGTTTTTTAGGCCGGGCGTGGTGGCTCACGCCTGTAATCCCAGCACTCGGGAGGCTGAGGCAGGAGGATCGGTGCAAGTTCGAGACCAGCCTGGTCTACAAAAGTGAGCTCAGGACCAGCCTCAACTGCATAGCGAGACCCTGTCTCAAAAAGACAAAAAAAAAAAAAAAAGTTTTTTAAGCTGTGTGTTGAGCTAGGAATGTAGCTTGTCTAGCATGTGCAAGCCACTGGCTTGACCCCCACCCCTATGACAATCCATCAATCAAGCCCATATGTAACATTTTTGGGGTACCTGGAATGGAACTCAGGACTTAGGCTTGCCAGGTAGGTACCGTGCCACTGAGCTATCTCCCCAGCCCCCATGACTTCCTTTATTATTTTTTAAATGCATTTTAGCTGGAGTCACGCTGCCTTGCTAAGTCTCCCATGCTGCCTTCAAACTCCTGCTCCAGCCTCAGTCTCCCGAGTAGCTCTGATTATACATGTCTGCCACCAAACCCAGCCCACGGTAGTCACTTTTGGTCTAGAGCCAGAAGGGCAGATTGTAACCCAAGCTGCCTGTGGAAGAAAGGGGAATAGTTGCAGTCTACAGGCAAGGAAAGTTCAATCCTGAGCAATAGGACTCTTATCTTCCCATGCTGGTAAGAACTCTGCAAGATTATGCAGCCCCTCCTCCCAAAATACACAGACCAGCGGGCTGAGCTATAAAATCCTGTGTTTGAAATGACCACCCTTGGTCTCTGCTGCTTAGGGGAGCTCTAAACCAGAGTCTCTGAAAAAGACAAAAAGCCCGACCAAGGAAGCTCCTCACCTTCCGGCCAATCAGCAGCTGCCATTCTGTGGCTCTGAGGTCAGAATGTGCCCGACCACTCACTCCCTTTCTTGATAGCAAGACCACTTCCAGGCAGTTTAGGGATCCACACAGAGAGAGGTGGTCTCCATCCCTCGTCATTCAGGGACGCATGGGTCCTGCAGGTGTCAATCATTGAGCAAGGACTGAATATCCATCATCAAGTCAAATGCCCTGCGTTAGTGCCGTCTCCCTGAGCACGCTACGTGTGAAACCCTCTAAAAACGGCCCACCTGCCATCAGTGTGTTCCGAGCCCCGAGCAGCACGGACTGAGGATCGGAGGTTGGTCTAACGCCTTTTCGTTCATCTATCAGCATTTTGGGGGGGTACCTGGCCATCCTACGCAGCGGTGGCCCATGCTTAGTTCTGTAAGAAACCTGCAGTCAGACGTGAACACCCAACAGTCACGGGCCGCCCGACTGGGACCTGATGAACCAGAACTTGGATGAAGTTAGTTTTGCCCCAGAAGCCTGACCGCCTGGGACAGTATTGCACCCTCAAAAGACAAGACACGCTGTAACTTCGCAGCACGGTGCGCGGATCTCTAGGGCCATGCACGACTGATCGTGCAGACATAGTATAACTGCAGAAGCTTCGGCTTGATCTTAATAAACTCAAATTGGAATATAAAAACCAACGTGACGCCATTATCTGAAAACTTTTTTTTTTAATGAGAATATACTTATTGAGGCAAAGAAAGCTCCTGTCCAAGAGAAGGATGGGAGGGGGCTCCCGAGTGGGTGTCCCCCTGTCTGAAAACTTTTAAATGCATTTAGAATAACATGGATATCTGAGCCTCTGTGCATGCGTGTGTGTGTGTGTGTGTGTGTGTGTGTGTGTGTGTGTGTACACCAGGGATAAAACCCAACATTTCACACACGCTATGCATACATTCTATTGCTATGTGACACCCTCAGCCCTTTTTCCCAAAATTTTTATTTATTTATTTATTTATTTATTTATTTATTTATTTATTTATTCAGTACAGGGTCTCACTATGCAGCTTGGACTCATGAGGATCCTCCTGTTCTCAGTCTCCCCAGTGCTAGGATTATAGGTGTGTGCTCCCATGCCTGGTTTCAGAGGCTGGCTTAGCACGCCCTGGGTGCTGGGGGCCAGTATGGCATGAGGTACCGAGGATCGAACTTGGGTCCATATGCTTGCCAGGCAGGTGCTTAGACTGCCAAGCAATCTCCCCAGCCCTACAAAAATGTTTTGAGGCACCATCTTATGAAGCTGCCCAGACTGTCCCCACACTTCTGATCCTCCTGCCTCTGCCCCGTAAGTGGTGGGATGCCAAGCTCGTGCCACCACACCCAGCCACTGACAAATTCATGTGGAAACTGCAGACTTCACACCTGCTAACTTGTAGCTCAACTCAAGATGGAAGCCCCTGGGGCTGGGCTGTAGCTCAGGGGTAAGGAACTTGTCTCACATGCTCAAGACCCTGGGGTCAGTCCCCAGCAAAACACACACACACACACACACACACACACACACTCAAAGAAACTAGGACCAAGAACGGTGGCAAACACCTATAATCCCAGTCCCAGCCTGGACAACATAATGAGTGCCTGTCTCAAAGCATGTTTTTTTGTTTGTTTGTTTGTTTGGTTTTTCTTTTGTGGGACCAGGGTTCAAACTCACGACCTTGCACTTGCCCAGCAGGCACTTGTGCCTCGGAGCTACCTCCCCAGCCCCTCAAAGCATGTTTTTTAAAGGGCTTGGGACAAGGCATGGTGTCACATTCCCAGAATCCTGGCATGCAGGAGGCTGAGCCAGGAGGATCGCTATGAACTCAAGGCCAGCCTGGGATACACAGTGAGTTCAAGCCCAGCATGAACTACACCGTGAGACCCTGTCTCAAAGGAGGGCTGAAAGGAGGTTGGGAAGTAGCTCAGTGGTAAAGCACCCTGGCTTTGATCCCCAATACCACACAAGTCATAACAACAACCAAAGAACCTAGAAGCAGGGACAGAGATTAGTGACAGGGCACACACATGACGCCTTGGGTTTGACCCCTAGTGTCACAACCACCACAATTTAAAAAATCTAAGAACCAAAGAGCTTCCAAGATAGCCCTGAAAGAAGCGTTTTGCATCACCATGGGCTGTCACCCGTGGAAATCAAAGTTTTAAGTGAAGAGCTTAAATTCAGTTACAGCCATGGTCTGAGGCTGAGGCAGGAAGGAACATCCAAAGTTGGAGGCCACCCTAGGCTACAGAGTGAGACCGCATCCCCCTAAAAAAAGGAAAAGAATAGTTCAGCAGACTAGGCAAAAGCACGGCTGCCCAGTAGGGCTGGGGTTTGATCCCTGGCCCCGCCCATGGGACAAGCTGAGAGGGCAGTTGAGACTGGGAGTGGTGGCATGCGCACACGCACCTATAATCCCAGCACTTGGGAGGCTGAACACAGGCGGATCATTACAAGTCCAGTCTGCGTAGTGAGACCCTGATCACCCTAGAGACCCTGTCCTAAAATATGAGGGTGGGGGAGAAGGAAGGAAGGAAAGAAGGAAGAAAGGAGAGGAGAGGAGAGAGAAAACAGAAGAGAAGAGGAGGGGAGGGGAGGGGAGAGGGAGGGAGGGAGGGGGAAGGGAGTGG
>PVJA010056855.1:0-10658 GCA_004027025.1 Myocastor coypus
AAAAAAAAAAAAAAAAGTTTGAGTCCAATTTGGATAACTTAGTCAATCAGCAAGACTATGAAGAAAAAAAAAGCATGCAAATAATCTTCAGTGCAAAGTTCCTGTGTTCAAACTACAGTACCACCAAAAAGCAAAAGCAAAAGCAAAAAAAAAAAAAAACAAAACACCAAAAGGACATGTGTGCACATATACACCTATGTATGTATACGTAACTTACATATCTTCATTTACAAACTATATCAAATAGTTTTATTCTATTTTTTAAGAATCGTATTTATTTATTTATTTTTCTTGTTTCAGAACTTTTCTTTGTTTATTTATTTATTTTTACGGACGGCTCAGCCTGCCCTGAGAGCAGGACTGGCTCAGCATGTGGTGCCAGGGATCGAACCGCGGTCCCTGCAGCCTCCTAAGCTTTCCTAAGCAGGTGCTTTAGACCACTGACCCATCCTATTGGGCCCCTGTCTCAAATAGTTTTAAAGCCAATTTAATCACATGTATATTTACATTTCTTATACTTTCCTTTCATAGTAAGGTAAAGAATAGAATTGCAGACAGGACATATTCTCTTAACCTACCTCCAAAAGATGTTAATGTAAGGTTGAATAAAAAAATCAACTACTAAAAAAAAATCAACTTCTTACCAATAAGACCACCTGGAACAGCATACTGAAGATCATTGTGTTCTGCAAAAAGTGATACAATTTTGGAAAAGATTGGTTTGCAGATGAGTTTTCCATCACCATCTTTGGAAACAATACCAGGTCTGACTTCTATTTCCTGGCCCACCTAAATACAAAAATAATTAAACTGGTATATTTAGGCTAATACAATGACTATTACTTATATAAGCACATTTAACAGACTATTAAACCTGCAAAAGCAATTGTACTCATAAAGTAATTAAAACAGTACTATAAGCTGGGTGTGGTGGCTCACGCCTGTAATCCCAGCACTTGGGAGGCTGAGGCAGGAGGATCAGTGCGAGTTCGAGACCAGCCTGGGCTACAAAAGTGAGCGCAGGACCAGCCTCAACTGCATAGCGAGACCCTGTCTCAAAAAGACAAAAAAAAAACAGTACTATAAAAAGAATTTTAAAAATCCAAGTAAATTTTTAAAGCTAGAACAACCCAATTTAAGGAATTAGCTTCAAGAAACCCAAGTCAGACACAGGGCCAAGTGTAAGATGTAAAAGTTAATATAATACACATCCATTTATTTAAATGTATTAACATATTTTATTTTAAAAAAAAATGTAACCTCAAGATTTTATTTTACTGCTGCGTTTTTTGAAAACATGAAAATGAGTTTATAGTTCAGTTTACCTTTAATACTCCTTTTAAAATACTTCCACCAGCTACACCTCCTTTGAGGTTATCAACTTCACAGCCAGGCTTGTTAACATCAAAAGACCTAATAACTGAGTAAGAGAAACCAATAAAAGAATGAGTAACAAACACTACTAAAGTAAAATCAATACAGAAAAATCTAGTCAATAGTTAAAAGGCCAACGGGTAAGGTCTTTACCAATAAGTCGAGGCTCTGAGGTAAAATCTCTTGTAGGTACTGGAATTTTGTTTACTATGTACTCACAGACAACTTCAATATTGTATTTCAGCTGAGCAGAAATTGGAATAATAGGAGCTCCTTCAGCTACTGTACCTATAGAAGATAATTCACATTAAAATGTATTAGTTTTCCAGAAATTATTCTGCATTTGAGCTACATAAAATAGTTAAGCTTAAGTTAGAGATTCAAACATTTCTAGTTAAGAATAACAGTAAAGGGCTGGGGAGATAGCTCCATGTCATAAGTGCTTGCCTGGCAAGTGCAAGGTTGAGTTTGAACACCGGTCCCGCAAAAAAAAAAAAAAGAATAACAGTAAAATTTCTATTTTAGAAAATTCATCACTTTTTTCCATCTATAAACACTATTCTTTTTAATAATTATCATTATAAAAATATTACATGTGATTATAAATATAGCCATTACCAATGAAGAAACTGATAGCTCAAACATTTTCAAAAAAACTAGTTTATTTCCCAATAAATGTCAAAATGCCAAATTGTGCTTCATAAAGCCAACTAGCTCATGCCAAAGTATTTTAAATTTTATTTATGTATTTACTTATCTATCCAAATTGAGGGATAAACCCATGGTCTTTTCAATGAACTATATCCCAGACTTTCATACATTTTTTTATCTCTCATCTCAGCCCTCAAGGGCTAAGGAAAGAAGACTGCAGCAATATCAAGGCCAACACAGGCTACACAGCGAAGTCTAGGTCAGCCTAATCTCTCTCTTTTTTTTTTTTTTTTGCTGGGGGAGGGGGGGACCAGGGTTAGAATTCACGACCTTGCATTTGCCCAGCAGGCACTTGTGCCTCGGAGCTATCTCCCCAACCCCTAGCCTAATATCTCAAAACGAAAACTTCTTAACTTTTTTTTAAATTTAGTGAGAACTTTAGTAGTTGGGATCTTGCTAACTGCTAACCTGCCCAAGCTGGCCTTGAACTGGCAGACATCTTATTTTGTCCTATCAGTATGCTAAGATTATACAATGCTTTTTCAACTTCTATGAATTAAATATTAATGGATCACACTATGGATTCTATTTAAGATGTATTTGGAAGGGCCAGCCAAATAGCTCAGTGAACCAAAGCACCTGCTTAGGCAGAGTGCAGTGGCTGGGGTTCAATCCCTAAAATGCCCTGCTGGCCCCACCCTCAGGATATACTGACAGGGCGATTGAAACTGGGCATGGTGGCTGGGGCCTGTGATTCCAGCACCTGGGAAGCTGAAAACAGGAGCCTCACTGAGTCCAATTTGTGTAGCGAGATCCTGTACTAAATACATAAAAAAAAAAAAATGTACCTTTTAGATGAGGTTATTAGAAGAAAAGTGCGAATACAGAAACATTTTACATCATAAATTAACTCTTTTGAATTCCCCATCATACTAAAATATCTGGACTAAATGTCTTTCAGTGATCTAAACATTTCTTAAAATAGTTCAGTTTCCTACCTTGTACAAATGCAAGGATTTGTTCATATTGTTCTCTTGCCTGACTTTCTTTTACCAAGTCAATTTTATTTTGCAAAATTAAAATATGTTTCAACTTCATAATTTCAATGGCAGCCAGGTGTTCAGAAGTCTGAGGCTGAGGACAGGATTCATTACCTGCTACATTGACAAGAAAAAATAAGTAAATTAAAAAGCAAGACTAGTAAGAATTAACTATTACCTTAGAACTCTGTATTCCTACTGATGGACAAATGTTTAACACCCTGCCCCATTCTCTTTGATCTTCCTATACACTTATTTCTATTCTTAAATTCAATCTTTCCCCCCAAAACTTTTAAATCTATTCAGCTTCTGCAGAGGAATAAAGTATCCTAATTTTTATTATGATCAGGCCTACCTCTTACACATGAGAACAATTAAGTTATGAGGGAGAAAAAAAATTCACTGTTTTGTCATTATTCATGTGTTGAGAAATCTCTATTAATGCACAAGAGACTTACAGGACTTCTAAGAAAGGGAATACTGCTAATGTGTCATTATTTCACTTTTCCAATAATGATACAAAGACTTCAGCTTTTGACTCTCAAAATTGAAACTATCAAGTTTCTAAAAGACGAAAAAAAGCTAAAGTGAGAAAACAGGTATCAAAGAACTTAAAAATAGTTTGCTGCCAGAGAAGCTAAGTAACTTTAAGCCTTTTGGAATATGTAGTACACATACTAGACCCTATAGGCTAGGCAGCAAAATTACTTCCACAGAGACAAAGTATATGCCATGAGGAGTAAATAGCTATTCATTTGAAATGGGAAAAATTACATACTTCATTAATTTTTATAAACTAAAATAACAAGAATATAAAATGACAGTTTTTGTGAAATTTATTCAATGCAAAAATCCATTAATGGTAATATTTGTCCAATGATGATCAGGATAGTCAGCACAGTAACAAAACACTGCTTGAGGGATACTCAAAACTAAACTCTTAAATTGCTAAAAAAAAAAAAGCTCTACCTTCAAAAGCATCTCACAACTTACTGAGAAATTTATTAGCACGAAAGATTATTTTCAAGTTGTAATAACCTAGTATTCCACTTACTGTGCTTTTAGAAAATTATAATATTTAAATATTTGGCCTCCACTAAATACATGGTCTAGACTTTCTGGTATTTCTTGGTTAATAAGGGTCCTTGTTGAAGTCTGGCATTAAACATAGCAAACTTTAGCACAGGGCTACATAACCAAATAATAGTTGTGCCAGGAAAACCAACTCTATGATTAAATGTAAAAACTGTCTTTACATGGACTCTGAATTACACCAGGACAAAGCAAAACTGCATTACAAATTCTTACATTGCCTATTGTTTGGCAGTATTTTCATGCATATCTAATATGATGGTGTAATCAGAAAGAAAACCAACATCCTCTTCTTTGCTTGGGTGATTTTTTTTTTAACTTTATATTTGCCCTTATTTTATGCTTAAGTTTTTGTTTTATGCCATAAGTTTTTGTTTCTTCAGTTTCTCCTGGGGTATCTTTTTCTTCTGTGCAACCTCCTCCTCTGGTTTAGAAACAATTTGTTCCTTTCCAGTGAGGATCATCTCAATATGGCAGGGGGAGCTCATGTATGGGTTAATTCGGCCATGAGCTCTGAGTATAGCGGTGCACCTTGGGTGTTTTGTTCAACTGGATATGTTCAATAACCAGAGAATCTATCTAAACCCTTAAATTCAGCATTACTCTGTGTTTTTAAGCATGTGCAGCAAAAATTCAGCACTCTTTTTGGGTCACAGACCCTGTGTCCAGCCTCACTGTTTGCCCTGCCAACTCTACCGCTGCTTCTTTAATGTGACATCCTTCAGATACTTGGTCGCTTTTCAGATATGCATAACTTTGATGGCCTGGGCAGTTTCATGTATGTTCTTAAAGTGAACGTGAAGATTTTAGCCTCTTGATTTGCCATGATTTTGTGGGGTTTTCTGGGTTGAGAGAGTAGTGAAACATTTTCACAGGACACCTCAGGCCACTCATAGGAAAAGGAAGACGCTTGTGTGATCTTAAGATGAAACGTATTAGCCGGGCGTGGTGGCGCACACCTGTAATCCCAGCACTTGGGAGGCTGAGGCAGGAGGATCAGTGTGAGTTCGAGACCAGCCTGAGCTACAAAAGTGAGCTCAAGGCCAGCCTGAACTGCATAGTGAGACCCTGTCTCAAAAAAAACAAAAAGATGAACCGTATTCCTATCGTAAGAAACAACTGTGAGTGTGCCATATTCCATTCAGTTACATGCAAACATGAACTGTCAGAACGCCAACAACATTAGTATTTTGAGAAAGCTGACTAATGGAAGCATTATTTTGAAAACGTCAAAAAGTTTGAATGATTACAATGCATATGTCCTTGACAAATAAATACTAAGGTATTTACCTATTAATAGAAGAGCTGCATCCATCACTGCTGCACCATTCAGCATTGTAGCCATTAAAATATCATGACCAGGGCAGTCAACAAAGGAAACATGTCTAATAATTGAGAAATAATCAGCTTTAAGATAACTGCATATTTAGAAAAATACATCACACTTTGTAGAGGTTGATCATTTTGGTTTTTAAGGAAGAATATCTGTTGAGGGGAAAGTAATGATGAATTATAAAAAGTTCAAATACTTAAAACTTTCCTCAGGCCAGAAAAGCAGCCCAGCAAATTAAAGCCCCTGGTGCAGTGACGAGGGGCTCAACACCTGGACCTGCAGTGCAGACCCTGCCTCCAGGGCACAGTTCAGATAGGGCCCTGTGGCCCACGCCAGTAATCCTAGCTCTTGAGAGACTATAAAGAGGCAGACCTCAGTGAGTCTGATCTAGCAGTGAGACCCTGAACACCCTGTACACCCTTCCCTAAAATGCAAAAAAGCACAAAAATTTACCTGGTATCTACAAATATGCCAAAAATTGAGCTGTGAAACAATACACAGGTAGACACTTTAATAAGAAATAAAAATCAGGCATTTTATTTGATCATAGATGTATCAGTTTACTATTCAATAATTACACGTCAGGAAATTAAGTTAATATTATCTAAGGAAATAGTTTCAATTTGGCAAAACAACCTTACAAATCTTCAATAGTATTCCATATAGGATGTCTTATGAAAAGCCTGAAGTATCTGTAGTTTCATAATACAGAATATCCTAGTAACAATGGTGATTTAAAATCTAAAATATAAAAACAAAACCTATTTTGCTGTCATTCAGACAGGCTTCAGGCTTTTCATATTTCTGACCAATTTTCTAGTTGGACTCTTTCATCCGTTCCCCCACAATGCTGGGCAATGAACCCAGAGCCTTACAAAGAACTATATCCCTAATCCTCATTCCTTTATCATTGGGTAACAGGGTTCCACATGCAATTAAGTTAACCAGCCTTGAATCTGTAATCTTTTTGCTTCAACATTCCAGTCCAGGGATTATAACCACTTGCTACCATGCCCGTCTCATTTTTCTTATTGATACATACAAAATGGTTCTATATGTACTGTAGTTTATTACCTTAAAGGTAGAACCTTGCCATTTTCCATCCCAGTAAGACTATTCACAAAACAATCATTTTTGACTTTGATAAATTACTGTTTTGTGTTTAATACATCTTCCCTAATGATTTTTGCCTATACTTCCTCTTAAGTGTAGTTAATACTCTTAGGTATTCAAGTGTGTATATACATATATGTATGTATATATATGGATATATCTATATACCTATATATCTATATATATAGATAGATATATAGCATATACAATTGCCATAATATGCATGGAAGACTGGTTTTAGGACTGAGTACTCACCAAAAGATACCAAAAGTTGAAGATGTGTAAATTCTCTGTTAAAAGGAGTAATGAATGTTTCTATATATTTTTCCATATACATTAATTCCTAAATTATTTATAGACCTAATAAATGTCTAAGATAGATGTTGTATTATTAGTTATTATACTATACTGCTTAGGAAAAGAAAACCAAGAGTCTATTTACCTTTTTATTTTCTTTCAAAAAGATCGTGTATGATTCTCAGATACAGGGAGGGATAATTTTACTCAAAGTTAGACTAAACAAAATTTAACAGGACATGACTACTTAACAAGTAAACATGCCACATATCTAGGCATACCTATGCCTAAGAAAAGAAACCTTAAATCCTTAGTAAAACCCTATTCACAACTGTCTGTAATATTATGAGACTAGTAACAACAAAAATAATCTACAATACACTTGACACAACCACTTGACAGAATATCACTTAGTAATAACACTGCGACATCAGTGCCTTATGTTGACCACCACGGTACTATACTGAATAAAGAAAAGTTTGTACGTATTTTTAAAAATATTTGTACCTATATAACACATTAGTAGTTGCCAAAGAACGCAACAAGATCTTAAGTGTCATATGACTGTACAGTAATTCAAAAGGTATCTGTGATGATATAACAGTACAGACGTGCATATATAAATACACAATTATGCCAAAGTTAAAACTCTTATAATATATGATTTCCTGCACTCTACTATAACTTACAAAAATACCTGGTAGATATATAAGATTTTTACCTTTGGAAATTCCTCTGAAACCCTAAGTATTTTAAAACCTAATCAAACAAATGATATTCCTTACAGCTCTCTAAATGAAAGGTACTACATGCAAATGTGTAATTTTAGGTTCTAAGATGCTTGTAATGAAAACATTTTAGGTGACAACTGTTTGTATAATTTAGTTCTATTCTTGAACTTACAGGCAGAGAACCTAGAGATTTTTTGATATACTTTCTGGAAATAAAAGCCAAAACATTAAAATGGGGTAGTTTTTAACATAGTACAAACTATTACTCCCAAAGAATAATTCCCTGAAGGACAGCAAGTTTCTTGAAAAGTATAACTCACTTCAATAAGCTACACTGTGAGTTCAGAAGTATTATTTTTAAAAAATATAATGTCCCCTTTCACAGTATCCACTGTACCTTTAAGATCCAATTTATTTTTTCAGGGTTTTTGTTTTTTGCTGAAGAGGGGATTGAACTCAGGTCCTTGCACTTCCCAGGCAAGCACTTATTCTACTGAGCTATCTCCCCAACCCCTTTTTCCGGTTCTGAATCTAGGGATAGCATACAATGTTTACACATGATGGTCTGATTTATTTACTTAGGAGTAGGGTCTCTAGTTGCATCTATTTAACTACAAAAGTCTTGAATTTATTTATTTATTTATTTATTTATTTAGATTCCTGACACTCTTTTACCTATTCCTCAGATGATAGATACCTGGGATGTTTCCAAGATTCAGCTGTAACAAATTGCACTGTACATATATGACTGTGGTATGATATTTTCGGTTACTGGTTTATCTAAAGGTGTACATAACACTGTTCTCTTTTTAACCTTTTATAAATTTTCTGACCCATTTATAGGTTTATAGCTGGTAATCTGAACAATTAATTTGAAGACAATATGCAATGTAACATTGTTAAGTACTGTCATTTTGTTTACTAAAATTCTGTATTGTTTGTTTTGTTCACTTTTTCTCCCTAATTTTTGTATTCTCCTTTAAAAAAAAGTACGTTCCAATTTGACCTATAGTTTCATAGAGTAATCCTAGAACCTATATATCATTTGCAGACAATCATGTCTTAAGAATTAGGTCAAAAAATGCAATCGCAATCCCAAAATAGAAAAGGAAATAGCTCAAAGAATAAAAAAAGACAGTTGGAAGATAGCTCAGGGGCACAGCACTTGTGTAGCATGTTCAAGTCTCTGAATTTAATACTTAGCATCACAAATTAATTAAAAAGTAGTTTTGCTGCTTCTCTGCAAGATGCGCAGAAATGGTAATATTTCAAGAAGAAAAATCTACACATATCTGACAAAACAAAAAGGCTGATATGCTGGAAGACACGGAAGCTAGGAAAGAGATCAAATGCGTATGGGTGGGACTAGATCCCAGGGCCTACAGCAAACAAGCTACCGGAGGCCTGAGATAAACATCCTGTCTGCTTAAAGTCAGCTATTAGTCACTAAGAAACCTTTTATCTCATGTTACTAACTTTACAAAAGTATAAATAAAATACCATTTTGTTGTGAAAAAGAAATATATATGTACATATGTGGTCAAGATAGGATATATATAAACTACTTTCTCTTATTTCACTGAGAACAAGATTTGTATTGTTTAGAAAAGACGTCTTCTGAATAACTACTATGAAGACAACAATATGCAATGTATTAATTATTTAATGATCCTACTAACCTGTTTTGAAAGTATTTCATTGCTATTTTATCTTTTTTTCCTCATTAAAATGAAAAAAAAAAAAAAAAAAAAACCCACAAAAGCCTAGTCTATGGCTATAATTCAGTATTAGAATACTTACTACCATGCAAGAGGCTTGCCCCAGAACTGAAAAAGAAAAATCCTAGAAATAGAAACCACCAAATGTAATGACCTCAGTGTGCTTTCTTTACAAGACTTGCTCTATTTAGATGGCTTTCCAACATGATCTTTTTATGATTATTACCTGACTAGTCTGAAGTTCCCTTTGGTTCCTGGGATATCTGTAGGAAACTCATCAGGTGTACTACTTCCAGAAGATCTGTAACATTCTGGCCGAGGACAATTTGAGTCATCAAGTTTATAAATCTGAAAGTTTTCAAATAAAACACTGAATTTGTCATCTTTATAATAAATCAAAGAATTATTTCTACTTCCATGTATACTCTGTACCTTAGCATTAGCATATCCTAGCTTGATGGTAATATTTCTTTCCAGTTCATTTTTAAACCTGACAGTGTGAACACCAGAAACAGCTTTCACAACTGTTGATTTCCCATGAGCAACATGACCAATTGTACCTACAAAAAAAAGGTATCATTAAACCTACAACTCACTAAAAGACAAAAATCTGTAACAATTTTTCCTGACATATATCATTTTCTTCACAAATTTCATTCCAAAACAGGACTAAAAAGAATTTTCTACACAATGAAATGCCATATTAGCAAAACCCTCATTAGTTAATTTAAGCACTTTATTAAATGAAAACAGATTACTACATACTAAAAAATATCTTAGTATTTTCAAATGTAACTGGTAGGATAATCCCTGATATGCAAAAACCTGTCCATGAAAAGCAAAAAAAATAGTTCCATCTTAATAATAATGCTACTAAAAATGGCCATGTCTTACAACTCCTTAACAACCTTATACATCACACTAGGTTGTACTACTTGGAAAGTCTCTACAGTATTTGGTAACTTTCTTACAAACCAATTAGTAACAATTCAGTCCCCTCTACAATGTCCTAAATACTGTGAAATAGCACGATCACAAATTCAACAGCATCCTGAGTAACTTAACTACAAACTTGTCTTAAAATGTAAAACTGGGAACGGATGTACCTTGAAGCCTGGTGTCTAGGATTCAATCTCCAGTAGTACAAAAATAAAGCAAAGGAGCAGCTACACAAGGCAAACTATTTTGTGAACAATGCTCTTATAATAATGCTGGGCCGGGGCTGGGGTGATAGCTCCATAGCACAAGTGCCTGCCTGGCAAATGCAAGGTTGTGAGTTTGAACCCCAGTCCCGGAAAAAAAAAAAAAA
>PVJA010056856.1:0-10658 GCA_004027025.1 Myocastor coypus
CTTCTTCTTCTTCTTCTTCTTCTTCTTCTTCTTCTTCTTCTTCTTCTTCTTCTTCTTCTTCTTCTTCTTCTTCCTCCTTCTTCTTCTTTGTATGTAGTACAGGCTATCCAGGATATCTCACCACATAGATCGGACTCATAATGATCCTCCTGTTTTCAGCCTCCCAAGTGCTGGAATTACAGGCGTGCGGCACTGTGCCCAGTCTTAATCACCATCTCAGAATGCCTGGGTGGGCTGGCAAGGCATACAGGAGATCAAACCCTGATCCTTGCACCTGTACTTCTAGGTATCTTCGTGATAAGAGCTACAGGTACCAGAGTATGATACATGTATGCCCATATTTAGAGGTAAATCTTGGAAGTGCCCTATATGCCCCCTCAGCAGATCAGTAGATAAAGAAAATGTGGTGTTTATGTACAGTGAAGCCTCAACTACCATAAAGGATGAACCTGAATCATGTGTGGGAAAATGGGTGCTCCTTGGGACCACAATGTTCTCGCCACTTTCTGAAGCATGTTTGGAAGTCTTCTTCCACTTGCGGTCTTTGCTGTGCTGCCACAGCTGCCTTGATGCTCTGAATTGATTTGTAATGCTTACTCTTTCTATTCATTTTGACTTTAGTTAAGAGGCAGAAGCCACAGAGTGTAAATCTGATGGATCACGTAGGTGAGGACACCGCGCAGTGCTTTTGCACAAGCCTGCCTCCCCACTGGGTGGCACTAGTGGTGGCATGTGCCTGGGTGAAGACGTCCACAGAGGACTCTGCTACTGCTCAGAGAGACAGGACAAGGGGACCAAGTGTCCAGTGTGTTTCAACTAAGAGGGAGCATTCTTTGGGGGATTAGTGAATGGGTATTTACTGTAACAAATCTTTCAATGTAAACATTTACCCTATATCTTGATCACTTATTGTATGTAGGATATATGTAATATATATGCATATATGTATACATATGAAATTCAGAAGGCATATGTAAATTTAGCTTCTGTGATATTAACCTCACATCACTGGAGTGTTGGTTTGAGACAAACACTTGATTTCATCTTTCCCGTCTATTTCCTACCACAGAACCCCACTGAAGATAAAAAGTTAGTATCTCATTATATCACAGAAGAGGCAGTGGTGGGCAGGAAGCATACAGTCAGAATATAAGGGACTCACAACTGACCACAGGACTCACAGAACAGAGTTAGGACATACAGTGGCTGGCTAAATGGTTTCCCCTTCAAATATTTCATTTCGGAAGGGTCCCATGCAATATGTGAGAATCACAGGGCCAGGCTTTCTTCAGCTATTTGTTGCCTTTGGTGGTGTTGGGAAGCAGAGGTAGAGGCCAAGACTGCTGTAGGCTTGAGGAAAGCTTCTAGTTGTTAAACTTACTAATTGTATATTTCTAGTTAATTAAGCTGCATGTAAAAAGGTTAATTTTGATTGTAAGTATTTTACTGACAACTCATGTTTGAGATAGTTCAACTGTATTCAAGACATTGCCTGGGAAGAATGCTATACTTACAGCTTTTGGAAAAACTTTAAAAAATGAATTACAAGCCAGGCATGGTGGTGCACACCTGTAATCCCAGCATTCAGAAGGCTGAGGTAGGAGGATCCTTGAGAGTTTGAGACTAGCCTGGGCTATAAAGTGAGCTCAAGGCCAGTCTGGTCTGCAGAGGGAGACCCAGCCTCAGAAAGACAAAAACACATGTGTTGTATATATTCTTCACCTTTGTTCATGTCATAAACACCTAAAAAAATCACTGATGGGAAAACTGGCATATGGTTTGCTTTATTATCTGAAACTTATCTACCGTTTGCTGGTTGCAGAGCAAGTGAATGCGCCTCTTCTTTTCTCTCTGCCTTTATGATGTTTACCTTACTCATTTTTGACAGTTACCCAGTTACAAGAGCTGTGTTATCCAATATGACATAGACAAAAATTATGCTTTATATAAAATAATGCTTTTGACTGGGGTTACATTGTTAGAAGCTATCCATGTTTATTAGATCACTTGACGTTTTTTAATTCCACTGACTGAGAGGTAGGCATTTACTGAGTGGGATTATTCATATTTTAAAGAAGCAAAGGATATACTCCAGGTTTTATTTATATTCCTTAGAAGGAGTGTTTATTGAGTCTAAGTGAACTCCCTAGAATTACCATGCTGCCTTCAAGATCTGCCTCTAACTAAAACCTGCTACATTACACCCATGTCAGTTCATGACTGTGCTTTGCAGTTCCATGGCATCCTTGTCTGAGAATGTCAGTGTTTATTTCAGCCCCATAATACCTTTGGGCAGATGAGAATCTGTGGTATTTTCTGCTTTTTCCTTTCCAAACATCAAGAAGCCTTTTCATGCAAAACCCCTGCACTGCCCCCCCCCCCCCACACACACACTGTGGGCCTGAGGCCTGTAGACAGGAGCCAGTAGCTCTTTTCTAGGAGCCTGGGTTGATTTTCCCTTTTCTCCTGCCTATCTTGGCCAAGGTGTCCATGAAAGCACAGTGGGTGGGCAGGTAAGCCCCTTGAAACACTCGCTGGAGACAGACTTCACATCTTTGTATCTGCTTAACCTATTGCACATGACCGGCAAAGTCAAGTACCTGGGTGATCCCCAGGCCGCTTTCTATAGGATAATTGATGGTTGGCTTGTGGGCTGAGGTAAATTATAGCCAAGGGAAATTCAAGAACCACACATGAGGTTCACAACTGTGCTCAGAGATTTATCTTGGCATAAGTTACCACAAACTCTGGGGACTTAATACTAATCGCATTTTGTTTATTTATTTCTTGTTTCAGAACTTTTGTTTGTTTATTTATTTATTTTCTTATGGCTGGCTCAGCCGGCCCTGAGGGCAGGGCTGGCGCAGCATATGGTGCCGGGGTTTGAACCTCGGTCCTTGCAGCTGCCTAAGCTTTCCTAAGCAGGTGCTTTAGACCACTGAACCATCCTGGCAGGCCCCACTAATCACATTTTATTATCTTAGTGTATGTGATCAGCAGCATGTGCACAGCTTAGCTTTTTTTCTTTTCTTTTCTTTTTTTTTTTTTTTTTTTTTTTTTTTTTTTTTTTTTTTTTTTTTTTTTTTTTTTTTTTTTTTTTTTTTTTTTTTGCCTAGAATCTCAAAAAGCTACAGCTGAGGGGCTGTTGAGCTGTATTCTTATTGGTGTGTTGCTGGGTGGAAATCTCTCTCCAGCCTACTTAGACTGTTGGCACTGTTGATCTCTTTGTGTGTGTCAAGCTGAGAATCTTGGTCTGTTGCTGGTTGTTGAGTGGAGACTACTTGTAGCTCACAGCAGACTTTATCAGTTTCTTGCAGTGTGGGAATCTTGAAATATAGCTGCTTTTTTGAAAGTCAACTCAAGAGAATCTCTATGGCGAATCTTTTGATGAAATTCTGTCTCCCATGAGTACAGTGTAGACACAGGGTGGGCATGGCTTGACCTTCGCCATTTTCTGCTCAAAGCAAGTGACAAATGCTGCCCACTCGAGTTCAGGTGACTGGCTAAAGGGCGGGGCAGTGGGATTGGCATAGTGGGGGGGGGCTTCCCTACAAGGTCCGCCCTATTTTTTCATCACCTTCTCAGTTGAAAATAGAGGCATCTACTTACTATGGAAAAGCCAAGTTAGATAGATTTGTGTTTCTTTCATATGAAAGAGAAAAGGCAATTTATGTCCTTTTTATCATTACAATGCCTTTTAAAAAATGTATTTAGGACAGGGTCTACAGGGTCTCACCATGTAGATCAGACTCATAGTGAGCCTCCTGTTTTCAGCCTCCAAAGCGCTGGGATTACATGTACGCACCACCATGCCCAGTCTCAATTGCCATCTCAGCATGCCCTAGGGGCAGGGCCAGCATGGCACACTGGGGATCGAACCCTGGCAGCTGCGCTCTGCTGAAGCAGGTACTTTAACTCACTGAGCTATCTGCCCAGCCCTGTAATGTGATTTTTAATTCAAGCCTTCCAGTCGTGGCTTCTAGTTCAAGGTCATCGCACAGCCTGATGTATCTGTTAATCGTCAGCAGAAAGGAGGGAAAGGTAAAAGGGAAAAGGTTCACTCTTGCATAAACAACTCTTAGAGCAACTCTTAGCATTCTTAGATATGCACATAGTACTCCACAGGTTTGGCCAAATCTTATTTACCTGTGGCTAGATGCCTTACTCACACACAGCTGAGAGGGAGGCTGAGAAATGCAATTTTAAGCTGGAGGTATTGTCGCCCAAAATAAAATTTATGTTCTTTTACTAAGAAAAGAACAAAGTGTAGCCTTCAGCTGGTGACGTTCTTTTCTTCCACGCTGGTGTGGAGAGCTCCCTCCATCTCGTCCTGAATGTTGAACCTTCCTGTTCAGTGTTGACCTTTCAATGTAAAGGCTTCCGTTGAGTCTGGCTTCAGAACCCTTTAAGCAGACAAAGTGCTTGTCTCTGCCAGTGTTCGTGTGTCCGGGTGTCTTCACCATGAAAAGCCACTTCTGTTAGCTTTTCTATCGTCGCCAATTTCGTGAAATGGTTATGTGTGGTACCAGTCAGTCGGTGGTACTTGGATGGTGCCGGATTTTGCTAATTTTATCTTTCATCCCTACCAGCCGGGTTTCCAGACTCTTGGGATGATATACTGGCCTAGTCGGTCTCCTTTCTACCTAGTAATTTGTTGCCTGCTTTGAGATTTTCATCACCACATGCTGGTTCCACTTCCGGTATCAGATTGCTTCTTACACCCTGGTGCCCATCTTTGTCTGGAGCACACCCTGCTCTCTGCCCCTGTACCCTGGGTACTGTGGTTCTGTCGCCTCTAGCTGGCATTGTTGCTGGACGTGCACCATTGTTTTGGCCCCTTTCACTTGCCCTCGTCCTTACCCTGCCTTTCTCAGAGCCTGAGAATGTCACGGTCTGACAATGCTGGTCTAGCTGCACACGAGATTCCCGGTCAGTGTGTAGTTGATCTGACTGGAATAGTAACTGAACTGTATGTGATTAGCACTGGGCCTTGGAAGAGCTTGTGATTTTTCTGGTGCCAAACTCCCTCATCTACCGTATTCTCTCTTTTTGTTTTTGCAAGTAGCCACAGGGTGTTTAGGGTCTCACTACTAGATTGGACTCGTAATGACTCGCCTGTTTGTAGCCTCCCGAGAGCACTGGGATTATAGGCACACACTACCACGCGCAGCCTCAAGTGTAGTTTCAGCTCATCCCGGGGGGGGGGGGGGGCCCACACTGCAGGCCCAGGGATCGATCTCCCGGCCCCTGAGCCTGCTGGCAGGTGCTTTAATCTGTTGAGCTGTTTGGCCGGCCCTTTCTCTCATTGTTTTCTCAGAAAACATTGCAGTGCAAGTCTCAGGGAATACTCAGGGCCCATCAACCTTGTCAGTGCCAAAGGCAAATAGGGTGGGAACCTCAATCAGGGCGAAATGGTATGGGGGATGGGACTTTGAGCCCCAGTCGCAAGGAGGCCGAGGCTGGCAGTGCTGTGAGGAAGGAAGGAAGCACCAGGAAGGCCAGGTCGGAATATTGCTGAAATGCCTGGGCCTTTTGCAGCCACCTTTGTATCAAGTACACTTCCGCCATTGTTGCCAGAGAACGTCCCTGAAATGATACTTCTTTGGCATGCGGTTTGCCCAGCCTGCTCCTCTCCTGTTCTCACCCTCGGCTCTGATATCCCTTGTCCTCACGATTCTTAGTACGGATTTGTAAGAATCATGGCCAGTGTTCTCATCTTTGCCTCTCAAACCGCAGTCTTGATTTTTTACTTAAGCTGCTATATTTATGGAGTCTTTGGTGTTTACAATATGGTGTTTAATGAGGGAATACAGTTATTCTCATGTGATTTATAATCTAGGGAAATGCAAGATGAATAAGTGCACTAATGCACGAGCATGAAAAAAAAAAAAAAACAAAGGTATGATAAACACATTGTAGAGCATTAAGAGAGCTATCGTGATAGTGAGCAAACTAGGTATAAGTGAGCCAGAAAAATCCAAAGAATTAAAATGTATAATGGGGATCTAAAAAAATAAGAAAGCCACAGTCATGCATGCATAAAAGTAGAGTTTTCAATTTTTGTGTTATTAAAATTTTGGACCAAGTAATTTTTTTGTCGTATAGGCAGGCATCACGTGTTTTAGGATGTTTAGCAGCATGTCTGGTGTGCATTACTGGGATCTAGGGGTACTTTCTGAGCAGTGACAACCGTCTAGAGAGACATTACCGCGTCTGACCCTGGGAGGCAGGGTTTCCTTTGGTTGATAACCACTGGATTCAGAGAAAGCTTCCTCAGGCAAAGGCGTTTAGGACGAGTTCGTTATTTTCCACTAGTGGAGAAGGGGGTGGTGTATCTGTGGCACAGGGCTGAGGGGAAAGAGCAGTGTCCAGCGCAGCAGGGAGGCAAGCGGGAGCCAGGCAGGGAGGAGATCGTAAGGCATGGTTTCGATTCGGGCTGTAGTCTAAGTCCCCTCAGAAGTCATGGGCTATTTCAGATTTTGGTCATATGTAATCAGATTTTTCATTTTGGAATGATTTTTCTTAGTGTTGTACAGAGCGCGGATGACAGGGAAAGCAGGATGGCTGCCAGCTCTGATGACGGCTGGAATAATGCAGTGACCGTGGAGACAAGAAGGGATGGCGTGGGGTCTGTTTTGGAGGGTGTGAGGTTGATCACCGATTCCGCATGGGCACACTCCTGGGAGGTTAGTAAAGCACACCTCTGAGTGTGTCCGGGGGTTTCCAGAGATGACTGGCAGGTAGGCCAGCAAACCAAGAAGGAAAGACCCGCCCCATTTGTCAGTGGCACCGTCCAATAGGCTTATAGCCCAGGCTCAATGAGAAATGGAAGGAAGAAGTCAGCCTAAGCTTGCCAGTGTATTTCTTATGGAACTGCTGCCATTGCTGGTGGACATGAGATCCTGGTTTCTGCAGTCTTCATTGTGGACTCATAGCAACAGCATTCCACAGAGCTCTCAGACCGCCTGTCCCAAATTGAGGTCTTGTCCTGAGACTTCCAGCTTCTCGGATTAAGCAGTTGTTGGATTGTCTGGCTCCTTAACAGGGAAGTGCGGGTATCTGGCCTTTGATCTTGTTACCCTATCCAGTAAGTCCCCTTTAATATTTATCTAGAGAACTCGACACAGAGTTAGAGAAGACTAAATTTATGCAGAGAATGGACGTGGACATAAAAGACAAAAAGTAAATCATGGTAACTCAGATTTCTGGTCTGAGCAAGTTGGTACCATGACAGCAAACCCAGGAAATGCTATGAGCTCTGTTCTGGCCTTCGTAGGTCTGAGATGCTGATTAGACCTAGCGCTAAAGCAGAGAAGACATTTGGATGTATGAGTCTGGGGAAATGTCAGCACTGCCAAGATAGCAGGGGAACCGCCCGCTTTCACGTGATCTTTAAAGTGAAAAGACCGAGGGAGAGAGCCTACACTGCTGTAAGAAGCGAAGAGGTAGAAGCCGACGACTACACATTCTGAACTCGGTCGCTGAAGGACTAACCCGAGGAGGAGCCAGGAAAGGAATGATGGAAAACTGTCCAGGAGATGGGAGCCAGGGTAGTGCAGTGCCCAGAAGGTGGAAGGGAGAGCTGCCCCTGCCCCATGGCAGGGCTTTACAGGGTTCCCTGTGACGTTACACCAAGCAGTCCTTCCTGAGACTTCGTTAGAAGTTCACTCTACAAAATGAATGGGTTGAGATGAGGTCCTGGCGTTACTTGCTCTAGCTGTTGAGCTGACCAGTTGTGCTCCTTTACTTCGGGGTTTCAACTGTAAAATGAGAAAAGCCTCAGATCCTGTATTATAGAGTTGCTTTAAATTTAAACAAGATCACATGTACAAAATATGTACGGTGCTCAACAAGTGTTTCAACACATGAGTTTTACTATTGGTGTTGCTTGTACTCGAAATTTTAGACTTGTGTCTTGGGGTGCAGAAGATTCTTTCGTTGTCCTGAGAGTAGATATTGGTATAATCTATCCAGAAGATTCCATGTTAATGCCCATGGAAAGCCTTAAGTATGTCTATGCCTCTTGGCACAATATTGTCCCATCTGAGAATGTGCAAAAATTAAGCAAAAATAATTCATGGATGAGGATGATCGGCTTAGTAGAATTCAGACGGGGAAACAAATGAATCTGTTGAATAATCATTAGTTGAGAACTGATAAGATAAAGATAAAGCTTAAAAGGCTGTATATGCATATGTTATGCTGTCACTCACACTAGTGAAATGGATGCATTTTGAATAAGCAAGTAAATGTTGTTTCTGTGTAAGCAACAACAGGTAAGTTTACCCAGCAAAATGTTGATACTGCTTATCTCAGTGTGCTAAAGTGAAATATGATTTAAAAACCTTTCTCTTCATATTTTCATCTTTTTTTTGGATGTTAAAATACTGTCTAAGATTTTCCTTTGCAGCAAGTGAAGAAAAACAGTAGAAATATTCATTAGAATAGAAAAAGGCACTCGGGCAGGCTGCCCTGAGAGTCTGCTCTCTGTAGGCTGAGGACGATAACTCTTCACCATTACCCAGAGGAGATGCTTTTTTGTTTTTTACTGGCTTCTCCCTTCTGCACACTAAGATTAAGTACTAGCCAAGACTACATTTATCAGAGGTCTATTTGAACAAGGATGGAGCCACGTGCAGCTGTAGTTACAGGAACACAGAACTTCAGACAAGTTAACGAGAGAAGAAAAATCAACGGGTCACTGCAGATGTCTGCTTGTCACAGAGCTATAATTTCTTTCCTCAATTACTTCTCTTCTGCCAGCTGTGCTATGTGACCTGCTGCTTTGCCCAGGGGACGTTCCATGGTTAGTGGATTGCACAGGACAAAAAAATTCAGCCATGGCAAAGCATCAGCTCATTTCCAAAGAGGAATATAGGGTAAGATCAGAAGAACGGGAGTTCTCTGCTACATTGCCTTATTTCTGTGTGAATGTATGTAACTGTACATTAGAGACCGTAAAAGATATGGCCCTAAAAGGAGGGGTTCTCACCCGAGGAGGTTCGTTCTCTAATGGAACCTCTAGCCTGAAAATCAGCTGGATGAAGCTGAAAGCTGTTCTGTTATTTATTTGTGGTCTTGAAAGAGAGATGGAGGCTGCCAGGACCTAGACACCGAGTGAGGAAATTGGTGAGGAGGATTTCTCAGTGGGAAGAGCTCCCAAGTGGGTATGAGCACCCCTCACCTTCAAATCTGACCTCGGTATGGATACCTAGGGGAAGACCAAAGAACCTAGCTGCAAGCACCTGCCGAAATGCTGAAGAGATCTCCGCTGTGGCGCCTGAGGGGAGGTGGATGGGGCTTGGTCAGCTCAAGTGGCGCATGGAAACGCTGCAAGTTTCATGTAGCAAGAGTCAAGGCCACGTCCCCAAATCTAAATCTAAAATATTTGTGCTAGGTCTAGCATAAACTACGAGACTCACTCCAAATGGTGAAAATGAACCATTCTAAGTTGAGCGTCATTAGCCAATCACTGAACTGTCTGTTAGAACAAAAATCCACATTATCCAGAGATGGAGAGAGAATCCAGGATTTCTGCGCTTTGGCAAAAGGGGCCAGCATATACTAAGAACTAGTGAATATACACACAAAAAACTGGGAAATCTGATTTACAGGGAAGAGCAAAGTGCGTCGGAAGAGCGTGCTCCCAAGATAACGCGAGTGTTGCAACCAGAAGAATTTAAAAGCAACTACAATAACTATGCTCAAAACGGCTGTTCCCAGTTCCTGTTTTCTCAGCTCAATGGTTGCTTTCATTTGGCTTACTTTCTAACAGTAGGGCAAGAGCTCATAAGCACGTTTCTTTTAGTAGCAGGACAATGTTGGCGTTTGTTAGCTGAAGGTGCTGGGGAGACACTGAAGGAGGAAGCATTTTCTCTTCCCCGGTTCAGATGGGCTTTTAATTTTAGCAGTTTCAGCTCTGGAGTGCAAGGCAGCCTATAGAGTTGGCAGTGCCTAGACAGCATCTTGGCAGTGGGCGTCAGCAGTCGCTCCACCCAGTGCTCCTGGTCCCCTCACTGTGGGCTGAGCACTGCAGCCGTCGACTGCCTTTGCATCCCTCCTGGACCCACATCACATGGCGTGTAGTCTCTGTGCATCCTATCCGATATCTGAAACTCAGCCTTGGGGTGGGCATGGCTTAGTCCTTGGTTGTCCGTCCCCTCTGCACTCTGCTGTAGCCCGAGAGCCTAGCTGCACTCTGTGTTGGCTTCTTGCACATTCCTGAGCACCCTTTTATCTCCTAGGAGTCAGTCTTTTTTTTTTTTTTTTCCTTTCTGCACTTAAGACAGGGTCTACAGGGTCTCACTATGTAGATCGGACTCATAGTGATTCTCCTGTTTTCAGTCTCCTGAGTGCTGGGATCACAGGCGCACACTACCATGCCCTGTCTCAACTGTTGCCTCAGTGTGCCCTGGGAGCGGGGCTGGCATGACACACTGGTTGATCATTCTTTATAGAACAGTGTTCTGCAATTGCAGTAGGCCCCCAGTGAAGCTTGTGATGTTGGAGGCTATTGAATCTAAGCCTCCTAAAGCTCATCTCACCAATCTAGCTCTGCGTTTCATGCATTGTAATTAAGCATTTTTTTTCTTGCTGGATGGTCAAGGGCAAGTCGAAGCAAGACCTGTATAATAAAACATTCTTTTTTTTTTTTTTTT
>PVJA010056857.1:0-10661 GCA_004027025.1 Myocastor coypus
ATATATATATATATATATATATATATATATATTAATAACAACAATAATACATTAAAAATAATATTAAAAAATAAAGTCCTATTTTGTAATAGGGTTAAAAAAATACACAACTCAAAACAATAAAAGGAAAAAGATGTGGAATAGAAAGTAATTACCAGCCAGGCGTGGTGGCGCACGCCTGTAATCCCAGCACTCAGGAGGCTGAGGCAGGAGGACTGGTGCGAGTTCAAGACCAGCCTGGGCTACAAAAGTGAGCTCAAGGACAGCCTGAACTGCATAGCGAGACCCTGTCTCAAAAAAAAAAAAAAAAAGAAAAAGAAAGTAATTACCAAAGTGATGCTCTGCCCAATTAAATGTGTATATTTTAAACTCATGAACTGAAAGAAACTGTCAGATTGGAAAAGAAAACAAAAAACCAATTAGAATCAGTGCTCTCTACATGCATAGGCTCTGCATTTGCAGATTAAATTAAGGATCAAAAATATTAAGAAGAAACTAAATTGATACTGAACACATACCAATTTGTTATCATTATTCCCTAAACAATTTATATAGCATTTACTTTGTATCTGACATTATAAATGAGAAATGACTTCAAATATACAGAAAGATAAATACAGATTATATGCAAATATGACATCATGACATATAAAGGGCTTTTATTATCTTCAGGGGATTTTGCTATCCAAGTGGCCCTAAAACTACTGTCTCACAGATAGATACCTGTGGACAAGTGTAGATGCTACCTATAAAAACTAAATATGATGACATAGTTTAAAAGCAAAAGGATGCAGAAAGATATCCCATACAAACTCTGACCAAAACAAAGCTAAAAAAAAACTGTATTGATACTAGACAACAGACAATTCAGAACAAAAATATCATCAGCAACAAAATTATATAATGACAAAAAGGTTAGGTCTCTAAGAAAACAATCCTAAATGATCTAAATGTGTATGCATTTCACTAAAAAGGGGACCCAATCCATACGCCAACAAATCAATGACTCCTAACAACAAAATACCATAGCCTTAGTGGCTTTCATGGTAAGTGAAGTAAAATCAAACTAGAAGGAAAAATGGATGCACAATTAAGAGTTAAATATTGTAATACTCCTCTCTTAGAGACCAGAAAAGAGGTAAGTAAATACTAAGGTCATAAAAGACCTGAAGAACACTTCAACCAACTGAATGTAGAGAATTTATAAAATACCCCCAAAAGTAGAATAGACATTGTGTTCAAGTACATAAAACCACTCATGAAGACAGATCAAAATCTTAGCTATAAAACAAACTTAAAAGAATAGAAATATAAATTATGTTTTTGAGCCATAAAGGAATTAAACTATAATTAAATACAATAACAAGAAAGTATCTGGAAATTTATAAATATTTAGACATAAGTCACAACCAGATAATCTGAAGGTCAAAGAGAAAGTTACAAGAAAAACTGTAAGGCTGGGCATGGTGGTGTATGCCTATAACCTCAGCACTAAGGAGGCTGAAACGAGAAAATCACTGAGTCCAAGCTGTGTACTGAAACTCTATATGAAATACATATATATATATATATATATATATATATATATATATATACATATATATATATATAGAAAGTATACATAATTATCACAATTTAAAGGAAAAACAGAACAAAAAGAAAGTAAATGAAAAAAGAATAGAACACCTGGAATGTGACAATGTCAGCATTAAAAGTAAAATTGACAACACATTTTCATTTTACTAAAAAATGCCATTTCTGTTAATCTAAAACAGTGACTTCATAATAATGGAGAATTAATTAGGCATAGTGGTACATGTCTGGAATCCTACCAGTCAAAAGGCTAAACCAAGAGAATTTACCATGAGTTCAAGGTGTGCCTGGACTACATGTGTGACATACCTCAAAAAAAAAAGAGGATAAAGGAAAAAGAAAAGACCATTGATAAAGTCTTGTAAATTTAATACAAATTTTCAACTAAACTCAAAAAATAATTACATAATTATTTTTCAAGTTTATGGTAAATTCAAATTCATTTACATTTTACTAGTTCTATTTCAGAGAAAACATGAAGTCCTAGATCAGACTATAATTTATTTTTTTATTTTTTTTGTTTTTCAGACTATAATTTAAAATATAGAAATATATCTTCAATAGACACATCTCTAATATTCACTTCAATAACAAGAATCAGTTCTATAAACATTTTATCCATATAAAACTTTTGAGTCTAATAAAAGTGAATAAAGTTTAAACTTAAAACTACCAAATAAAATTATTCCCCATTTCCTTCGGAACCTTCTCTTACACTTGAAAAAGTATAATTTTGCTTAGCATTACATTTATTTTATACCTTAGAACTAAGTTATAAAAATACTAGGAGAGAAAAAGAGGAAAGGAGAAGAAAATCCTTATTAAGACATGCCCATGGGCTTGGCAAGGTTACTGGGAGAATAAGGCAGAAGGAGTATTTTTAAGTTTGAGTCCAAGCTGGGCGTGGTGGTTCATGCCTGTAATCCCAGCACTCGGGAGGCTGAGGCAGGAGGATTGGTGTGAGTTCAAGACCAGCCTGGGCTACAAAAGTGAGCTCAAGGCCAGCCTGAACCGCATAGCGAGACCCTGTCTCAAAAAGACAAAAAAAAAAAAAAAAAAGTTTGAGCCCAGCCCATGTAACTACAATTTACTGACTACCTAAAAAAAAAAAAAAAAGGGGGGAGGGGGGCAAGACCTTGGCTTCAATTCTCTATACTGGCAAAAAAAAGTCTTTTTTGACTATGAACCAAGTTCTTTACAAATATTACATTACACTGCTACTATGCACCATGTATTGTTCTGTTTCTTAGACATGAAGAAAAAAATGCAAATTGTTCAAAGTCAACAGACCCAGAATTTCAAACCCACGCAGTCTAACTATGTAACCTGCATCCAGCACAGAACTGTAAAATACATTACACTCTCCCAGTAAGTAAACACAAAATCTAGTTTCATATGACTAAAAAATTCTATCAATCTTTGATACTAAAGTTTTTTTCTCCATTCTGAAACATTTTCTATGTACAAATCAAATTGAAATGAAACTTGAATTACTTAAGAACTCACTCAGAGCCGGGCGTGGTGGCTCACGCCTGTAATCCCAGCACATGGGAGGCTGAGGCAGGAGGATCGGTGCGAGTTCGAGACCAGCCTGGGCTACAAAAGTGAGCTCAAGGCCAGCCTCAACTACATAGCGAGACCCTGTCTCAAAAAGACAAAAAAAAAAAAAAAAAAAAAAAAAAAAAAAAAAAAAAAAAAAAAAAAAAAAAAAAAAAAAAAAAAAAAAAAAAAAAAAAAAAGAACTCACTCATCTAGAGTTCATGCATCATAAAAACATCTGCTATTTAGTGTTAAACTTAGAAAATAATGGTTTCAATCTTAGGTTTCATGGATATATGATTTTTAAAATTCATTTAACGTAAGATGCTGCTTTTATAAGAGTAAAATTATTATAAAACTCACGTGCACAGAATTACAAGAGAACTGGAGAATAATTCCTGGTACTGAAGACAGCATTTTAATACTCGATCATCATTGTTTTCATCACTCAATCCATCTGCAAATTGAGCAAAGATAACACACACATCAGAAATCTGAACATCGGGGGCCAGGGAGATAGCTCCATGGCATAAGTGCCTGCTTGGCAAGTGCAAGGTCATGAGTTTGAACCCCTGGTAGCGCAAAAAAAAAAAAAAAAAAATCCTGTTTAAGCTGGGTGTGGTGGCGCATGCCTGTAATCCCAGCACTTGGGAGGCTGAGGCAGGAGAATCAGTGTGAGTTTGAGACCAGCCTGGGCTACAAAAGTGAGCTCAAGACCAGCCTGAACTGAGACCCTGTCTCAAAAAGACAAAAAAAAAAAAAAGAAAGAAAGAAAAGAAAAAAACAAATCTGAGCATCTCATGAATAATCTGCTTTTTAAAAAAAAAAAAATGTATTTAGTCTACACGGTCTAATTATGTAGATCAAACTCGTAGTGATTCTCCTGTTTTCAGCCTCCCAAGTGCTGGGATTACAGATATGTGCCACTACACCCAGTCTCAACTGCTATCTCAGTATGCCCTGAGGTCAGGGCTGACAGGCATGCTGTGGATCAAACTCTGGCCTCTGTATCTGCCTAAGCAGGTGCTTTAATCCACCTAGCTATCTGGCTGGCCCTACCTTTGGCATTTGCAAACCAAAAACATAAAAATTTCAAGACTGTGAAACCACTCTGTACGATACTGCAATGGCAAATACATATTACATATTTCTCAAAATCTATACAAAAGGAATCCTAATGTAAACTACAAATTCGGAGTGTTAATGATGGGTGAGTGTAGGTAGGTTCACCGATTATAACAAATGTACTATTCTGGTGGGGTAAGTTGACTATGAGGGAGACTACGTGTATTTGGCAGTAGGACATATACAAGAAATATCTGTACTTTTGGCTTAATTTTGTTGTGAACTCAAAATTGCCCTAAATATTGAAGTCTACTTTAAAAATTTATCTTTAAAGACTAAATAGAAAAAACAGCAAAATGATGTCTTAGCAACTACAGATATAGAATTCACTAGATCTAACTGTGCATTTAAAAGTGGTTGTTTTGGGGCTGGGGAGATAGCTCCATGGCACAAGTGCCTGCCTGGCAAGTGCAAGGTTGTGAGTTCAAACCCCAGTCCCGCAATATAAATAAATACATGTGGTTATTTTACCACCAAAACAGGATAAGACTATCTGCAATCTCAAAACAAAATATAATCAGTAGGGTAAATGCACCTACAATCTTAAAAATTATGAATTCTACACTCCATTCACTCAAAAGTTATAAGTAAATTACATCATGCTTAGAATTACCTCAGTTTAAGAGGTCTTCTACAACGTTTTCTTTTTTTTTTTTTTTTTTTTTTTTTTTTTTTTTTTTTTTTTTTTTTGTATTTTTGGAAAGGGTCTACAGAGTATCCAGGGTCTCACTACTAGATTGGACTCATAGTGATCGGCCTATTTACAGCCTCCCAAGAGCTAGGATTACAGGCAAGCACCACCACACCCAGTCTCAATTGCCATCTTAGCATGTGGGGGTGAGGGGTAGGCAGGGGCAGCACTTCAGGCCCAGAAATTGAACCCCATGCCCCTGCACCTGCTTGCAGGCACTTTAATCTGCTGAGCTATTTGGCTGGCCCTTACAACCAGTTCCTTAAGGCTGACTTTGTTTAACTGCTATAGCAATACATTTAGAGGTATAGGCAAGGAAAACACAGGCTCTACTAAGAAAATACAATGAGAACTTTCTAACAAATATTAATCAGCTCCTGACTAGGTATTCTCTGGCATTCTCCAAGTTTTAAAACATGTAATAAAAAGTCAGCCTTTCAATTTTTGTGCAAATAAGACAACATGTAAAAAGTGACCAAAGACAACATTTCTCATAGACCCTTACATTATCTACCTAACAACTCCTCAGGAAACATATTAATACAGATAAGATCATAATCATGATCTATTTCTGGATAAAACTCTTTGGAACCTAACTCTAGAGCAGTGGTAGTGAACCTATGGCACACATGCCATAGCAGAGACACAGACCCTTTCTGTTAGCATGCAACTCACCACAGTTCATCAATGGCATCCAAGGATCAAATAAGTTTTTCTAAACTAAAACTTCAGGATTCAGGTTTAATTAACATGTTGGCACTTTGTGATAAATAAGTGGATTTGGAGTTACAGTTGAACCATTCCGGGTAGGTGATTTATCTTCTCTGCTTGGAGGGCAACTTGGGACACAAACCCAAAAGCCTGATTAACATTTTTGAAGGTGAATTCTTCGTAGACGGCATCTCTCTCACTTAACTCTGACCATCCTGCTTTTTAAAGGACAAATAGAATCTGGTTCCTCACTGTCATCAACAACTGAGAATCTCAGGACTCGGCTGTCAGGCTCAGGCTCCCATGTCGCAGCAATGCCAGCATGCACACCACAGTTCTGCACGCCTCGAGTGGATTTGCTATTAAGCTATCAAGCAGTCTAATATAACAACCAATCTTCACAACCGTTTTCTAACATGGAGTTTATGCCCTCTCATTTCATCTATTCAGTTTTAACTTGAACTTTTCCCCAATCAAGTTATAAACTCGGATCACCAAGATTTCAAATCCTACTATAATAGATAAATAGTATATCATATAAATATAACTAAAAGTAGTTGAGGATAAGACTAGAAATATAGTCAACTAAAGTATTCATTGACTTTTTTTCATTGCTGAAACAAAATTCTCAACAGCTAAAATTAAAGGAAGAAAGGTTTATCTCTGCTCACAGTACAAGTTTCAGTTTATGTAGTTGTCAGAGCAACATGGCAAAGGTGCATCACAGAGGACAAACAATCCATTAAAGCAAGGCTAGCAGAAGACAACAAAGCAACAAAAGTATCAAAGTAATGCTTTCTGTCCTTTTATATTCCACCTAGGCTACCAGTTGTTTGGGTGGTGTCACCCACACACAGGGCAGTGAGCCATGCTGAACCCCAGCATCACACCCTTTATATTCCAGCATCACACAGCCTAAACCAGCTGCCACCTGAAACCCCCAACTTATGATCTCATGAAATTAAGGAAATTTAGATACAAGCTGTAGCCCTATCTGCGTTCAAAATGCATAAGCATTATATCTGGAATACACTAACAATATTTATTAATGTAACAAATGGATGAATGGGAGAAATCTCTTTTATCAGAAAGTTGTTAGATGTGTTAAAAGCCTTTTCATAATTAATAACATAATCAGATTATTTTTGGTTTTGGGGGGCAGTAATGGGAATTACCCCAGCACCTAATACATATTCTAGGCAAACACTCTTAACAGTAAACTACATCACCAACCTTGTTAATTTTTAGAAAACATCTAGTTAAGTTTTTCAGACTAACTTACAACACTCTTGCCTTGGCCTCCTAAATATTGTAGCTGAGATTATATGAAAATGTCACTGAGTCCACCTAGATTAATCGTAAGATAGTCATTCCTCAGTTCATGAACTTAATTTGTTAGAGGTTTCTGGAAAAGATGGCCAAGTTCATATTCATGAGAGAAAATAACCCCAGTCAAGTATTGTCACCTGATGCAGGGTACAGAAACAAACAAAAAAACCTTGCCAAATACTTGTGTTTACAAACCAAATTATTCTCAAAAGTTTTCATGAACTGAGATACCACCATCAATTTTTCAAATCTTATTGGTGGATATGGCAGCAACTGAGGGTATAAATCCATGATATTTACAACTAGATAAAGCTAAGGCTGGGGAGATAGCTCAGTAGAATAAACACCTGCCTGGAAAATGCAAGGTCCTAAGTCCAATCCCCAGTAGCAATGAATAAATGAATTAATTAATTAATTTACATAAAACTATAAATACAAATAATGCTGAACTGGGAAGGAATAAAGTTTAAGGGCTGGCCAGAAAGCTCATCAGATTAAAGCACCTGCTTAAGCAGAGGCAGGGACTGAGGTTCAGCCCCAGTATGCCATGCCACCATGGACCCATGGTGAGCTAAAATAGCAATTAAGACTGGGCGTAGTAGCACACAACTGTATTCCTATCACTTAAGAGGCTGAAAACAGGATAATTACTACGAGTCTGTGTAGACCCTGTACTAAATACATTTTTAAGAAGTAAAATAAAAAAACTAATGGTAAAAAAGTAAAATTAGAAAACCATTAGGCCTTTCTTGTAAAAGCATCTAATTATCTCAGATTCTGACAAACCACAGGAAAATATGTCTCTATAATACACTAACTACATGCAGTCATAGAATAGAAAACTAGATGCTAATGTCATTACTCAGAACTTCCTGTTCCAGCCCAGCCCAAACCGCACTGCTGGGAGCTGGGCCAGCGCACCGGCTGGGTCAGGATCCTTGGCCTGCCTCCCCCCCCCCTTTTTTTTTTTTGAACCCCTCCAGCCCAAGCTCCAGCACTGAACCCATCAAATAGCCCGTTTGGCAACCGATCCGGTCCACGAGCCTACCAGGACTACTCAATCCCAAAGCTCCACCTCCAGCTACAGACCACATCCGCCAGGATTCACAAAAGCTAGCATCCAGAGCCCCAACACAAGAGTCAGGAACCTCTGTAGAGGAACCAGCTTGGAGTCTCCAGACCAAACGCCCAAAGACACAGCATAACGCCACCAAAGTGCAGAGGTCGCTTCCATACAAAATGATAACAACAAGGAGTAGGAGGCAATCTCAGGACCCATGCCCACCCAAACCAAATACAGAAGACACTATTATGGAAGAAAATGAGAATTATACAAATGAAATCTCTGAATTGGTAGCATCTGAGGCAGACACACAAGTGCAGAAACTTACAGAGCAACTGAGATCAGAGATAACATCTGAAGTAAAAAAAGAAATACATGAAGTGGAAAAAAGGCTGGAGAAACGTATAGAGGACATCAGAGCAGAAATAATATCTAAAGTTGACAAAGACATGCCTAAATCAATAGCATCCCAAGTAGGGGAACAACTACACAAAAGTAGAAAGGAGAACAGAACAGAAATAATCTCTGTATTGGAGAGAGAAAGGATAACCATAATGACAGACTTCAATACTATTAAAGAAGACATTGATAAAAAATTAGAGGAGAATAGAAAAATGATGGACTCCCTGACGGAGCAATATAAGAAAGACATAGATCGCATGAAACAGTTTCAAAGAGATATGTCATTACTCAATGATAGTTTTAAAAAGAACCCAAGGTTCTATAATATAGACAGGCATGAACATAGAACCATGTTCTATCTTTGAAAAAAATGAAAGTCTACAAGCAGAAAAAAAAAATGAGTTACAAAATAAGTCACACGCCATCACAATGCCCTTTGCATTTCACATTCCAATGAATACAGCCTTAAAAGTTTCACACCAGGTGTGCGAGATAGCTCAGCAGGCTTAGGCAACATCGGGATCAAGTTTCGATCCTTGGCACCACATGCTGCACCAGCCCCACCCACAGGGCAGGCTGAGCAGGCCATAACATCCATCCATCCATCCATCCATCCGAAACATACATACATACATACATACATACATACATACATACACACATGTTTAAAAAAAAAGTTTCACACCATTTCTAATAATCAATTAGCACCCAAAAAATCTTTATGAGGAATACTTACAAAGTTTTTGAGAAGCAAGTTGTATTGATTGACCCCACAACTTTCTATTTTGGCTTCTGAGGCTGTCATGGATGAAATAAACTGCAGGTATAGCTTTGTGCTGGGCATGTTTTAGTAATTTTCCTTCCTTCATTCGATCTAACTCTTGCACAACAACCCAAGGAATTACTAACACAAGTCTGTCAAAACCTAAAGAATAAAAAATTCATTAGAATGTAACATTTATCGAGCTACTTAGTCAAATTTCTGTAAGAAGCAAGAATTTAAAACGTCCTTATTTTTAAAAAAAATAGAGCAACAATGCACTGGAAAAATGGAAATTTTTTAAAAATGGAAAGTATGAAGAGGATATGAAGCAAAAGAATGCCAAAATAATTGCTAGAAAGGGCCAGGGAGATAGCTCGGCGGCTTAAGTGTCTGTCTGGAACACGGTCCAGAGTTCATCCCCAGTCCCAAAAATTAAAAGAAAAAAAAACTGTTACTAGAAACAAAAGAGATTAGCAGATATGATTTCTACAATAAAGGTTTCTAATGTAAACAAGTTCACAACAACCAAATGAATCAATTTAAATTATAATGGATAATATTAAAGAGTGAACTTGGTGGTGCATACCTATAATCTCAGCACTCAAGAGGCTGAGGCAGGAGGATCAGCAAGTTTGATGTCAGCCTGGGCTATACAGTGCATTTAAGGCCACCCTAAACTACATAGTGAGACCCTGTCTCAAAAAATAAACAAACAAACAAACAAAAGAGTAAATATTAGACCCAGAGTAAGAAAGTTAACCTAAGAAAGATTTTTTTTCCTTTTATTTAAATCGTTTACGCTTTATATATGGGAAAGATTATATATCATATGGCATACGAATTAAGAAAAATCCCACATCACTGTTAATACAAAATATCAACTCAAGAAAGAAAATCAGAATCTGTAAATACATTTTATAAATACCTGATATTTCTGTTGTCTCCAAAATTCTAACAAATTTGAGATGATTCATCAGGATATTTGTGTCAACAACAATTAGAAGAAACTTTTTGTCTGAAGTAGTATTTGCTAAAATAAAAAAAGACATTTGATATCAGACTTGCATAATGACTAAAATTTTAACCACAGGAACAGAAAAATCTAAAACCACTCAGTGCCTTATTAACTTAAGAACAGAATCACACAGGTGAATTAACTCTGAAGTAGACAGCTATCTAGCTCAGCACTTTCTTGCCAAATAAATTTTCCAAGAATCAATCCAGGGCATCCAGGGCAGGAACCACCTCTGTGTAGGTGAAGACAAATAGGGATGGAGAATAGGCGAGTTACTGAAAGGGGCTGGAGGACTATTCATCTAAATTCAAATAAATATAGAAAATATATGGCAGAAGCCGGGCGTGGTGGCGCATGCCTGTAATCCCAGCACTCGGGAGGCTGGGGCAGGAGGATTGCTGTGAGTTCGAGACCAGCCTGGGCTACAAAA
>PVJA010056858.1:0-10657 GCA_004027025.1 Myocastor coypus
TAAGCCTCCTAAAGCTCATCTCACCAATCTAGCTCTGCGTTCCATGCATTGTAATTAAGGATTTTTTTTTTTTCCTTGCTCGGTGGTCAAGGGCAAGTCGAAGCAAGACCTGTATAACAAAACATTAAAATGTGGAATTCTTAAGAGAGTAGACTTTGATGTCATTTTCAGCTTTAACAATAAACATGATTGTGCTAAATGTGTACACAATATATGCCCTAAGGAGTTTGGGCATAGTGCTAATCCACCTGTCACTTAGCAGCTCCAAAGAGCTTCTGAAGTGGAGATCAAGAGCCTAAACCCACCCTGCCCATAGCATAAATTTCAGTAAGTTTTACTTCCATCACAGAAAAACAGTTGTAGAGGATGTCAATAGTAGGCATAAAGATATTTAGCAAAAACACACATAGCAAGAACTGGAGTGTGGGTCATAGAGAGAGAGAGAGATGCAAAATTTCTGGAACTCAAAACATTTATGCTTCTCTTGAAAGGTTGGGAATTTATGCAAGTGATGACACAGCTCACAGAAGGACAAAGCCTCACTCAATGGTGCAAGGGTTGAGCCCAGCCATTTCTCCACTGGATAATTTAAGAAGTCTTTGATTTCTCTGTTAAATTTTAAGGTCAGATTTCTACTCTTTTTCTTTTGTTTTGTTTTAATGTATTTGGTAGATGGTCTATAGGGTCTCTCTACACAGATCGGACTCATAGTGATCCTATTGTTTTCACTCTCCAAAGTTCTGGGATTACAGGTACAGGTCGTCATCCCCATTCTCATTCTCCAAGGCCAGCACAGAGCACTGGGGTAAAGTTCTTTACTTTTTTTAAGGAAGCTAATTTAGAAGCTTAGATATCATTAAGGAAGCATGCCTTCATGGTTCTGGAAGGAAATAAACACAAATTATATTCTGCAAGGCCAGTAGAAATAATCTGGGCTAACTTTTACTGTGTGGCTTTTTTGCAATATTTGCAAAAATACAATTGTATGCAGTGTTGTTTAGCTCTCTCCTGACTATCTTGATGTTTCCTATTATACTGCACAAATAGGTGCAGTATAGCTCCTTTAGTCTTAGGTTTTACTTTTATTTTTGTATTTTTATCTTTCTGATTTAGAGTTTCACTAAGCAGTCCAGACTGGCCTTGGACCCATAGCAATCCTCTTGTCTCTGCCTCTAGAGTCCGGGAGGCACCATCATGTCTTCTGCTCCTAGTATCAGGCTTTAAATTGATGAATTGTGTCATATATTATAAATTTTCCTGCTCAAGTGTATGAATAAAAATATGACTTCCAAATCCCTATTTCCCACTGGAATTGAACTTAGAATTAACATTGGTGTGCATATAGTAGTTTACCTGTACTATTTCTTTTTTTAGTTCTTCATTTTTGGCTTATGAAATATTTAATTTCTTGGAGGTGTATCATGATTGTCTCAGTTTGGGAAATAAAATATGAGATAAAATACAACTTGGAAAGCAGTCAAATATTATAAACTTCAGTTGACTAAAGTTAGTCCTATTTTTCTTGTTCTTCACAACGCTATGAAGTTGTAGCGATGAAGCCAAGTTGAAAGAAGGGATCACATTAACCATTTTCTCACATGAATAGCTTCCCTAATACCCTCCATAAAACTGTGCAGTTTTCAATCATTGTCCTATGGTGACCCATCATCATCAGCTTCTGTATTGTACACTGATGTCCCTTCTTCATACTGTGTGCTCTGTGGTTTTGGATAAATCCGTAATGATGTGCACCTACATTTCAGTATCGTATAGTATATACTCACTGCCCTATAACTATCTGCGCCCCATCTATTAAACAACTTACTCAGTTACTGCATTCCATTAGTCTTTGTACTGTCTCCATTGTTTAATACTGAAAATGTAATGTAATTAGATTTTATCTAATGCATATTCTGATTAGCATTTCTCACTTATCAATACATATTTAAATGTCTGCCATACCTTTTTATTATATGGCAGTATAGTTGTTCCGGTTTTGTTTCATATTGAATAACATTTCATTCGTTAGTTGAGCCAGATCATTTACATATTAATCCATGCATTTCCTGAAGGACAACAACATTACTTTCACCAATTTTAGCAGTATGAATAAAGCTTCTATAAATATACCAAGAAGCTTTAAGTAAGTACCTAGGATTTCAGTTGCTGGATTATATGTTAAGTAGTTTTAGTTTTTCCAGAAGTTACTCAATTGTCTTCACTGGTGGTGATATATTTTTGCATTACCATCTCAGATGAATCAAAGTCCTGGGGTTTCGTATGCTAGGGAGGACTGGATGTTCCCAGTGTTCAGGATTTTTGCCAATTCTAAAATGTGAGTAGTGGTATCTCAATGTTATTTTAATTGGTATTTCCATAACACTATTTGAAGTCATCATTTTTTGTATATATTTCTGTGTTGTATGTATAATTCATTTGGTGCATATCATTTTAAATTTTTGTGGGTTTAAAAATCTGTCCATTAGTTTTATGGTCTTTGGCTTTGCTCATTTGAATAATAGTTTTTAAGATCATATTTGGATTTGTTATACTCCTCTATAGTTTGTCCAATTATGTATTGTGTTTGGGTTTTTTTTTTTTTAGCTCTGTTTATGTGTGAAAAGGTTGCACTTTCAACGAACTCTAGATTACCAACTATTGGAACATGAATCACACTTCCCATTTTGTATCTGGACAGTCATGGGCAGACCCAAAGAGATATATGCTTCCTCCTATTTTCTATTCTAGAAGTTCCATGGCTAGACTCCATTTTTGGCATATTGTTATGGAAGTGTCTTTTGTTGAAAACATAGCATTTGTTCTAAGGCAATATTACTCTTCCTTGTCAAAGATGAGTTTATAAGAATTATGTGGGGGGCTAGGGAGATAGCTCCAAGGCACGAGTGTTTGCCTGGTAAGCGCAAAGTCGTAAGTTTGAAACCTGGTCCCACAAAATAAAAATAAAATAAAAGGAATTACAGTGATCTACTTTCATACTCTGTGCTCTATTCTCAAGCTACTTGTATAGTGTTTCACTAATGTCAGCTTATCTTGGTTATTATAAGATTATTATAACTTTTAATCACAGATCGTAACACCTCCGAATTTATTCCTTTCCTTCAGTATTAGCCCAGAAATTCTGGGTCTTTATTCTCTATATTATTAAAACTGATTAATGTTCATTGATGATGATAGTGATGATGATGATGACGACGACTATGATGATGTATTTGGTGTGGGCTTTCACTATGGAGCTCGGAATGGTAGTGATCCTCCTGTTTTCAGCCTCCCCAGTGCTGGGATTACAGGTAAACACAATGATGCCCAGGCCCACTGGCTCTTACCTTGACTGCGGGGGCAAGGCATGCAGGATATGGTGCCTGGGATTAAACCTCAGTTCTTATGCTTGTCTAAGCAGGTGCTTAGTTCCCTGAGCTATGTCATAGTCCCTAAAACTGACCAATATTAAAAGAAATTATTTATGATTAGAATCTCATCAAATGGGAGATTTCTTTGTAAGAATCGAAATTTTATTGGATTAAACTCAGGACCCTGCGCTTTCCAGGCAAAATGAAATAGGAGAGAGTAGTAAGAATCCCCCCCCCCAACTGGGAGCATAGAGCCAGCCAGATAGTTCTGCACACTAAAGCACTTGCTTAATCAGGCATAGTAATCAGGTTTCAATCCTGAGATGCAGAGCCATGTCCCACATCCTCCGACACATCCTCACCTGGAGGGAGACAGGCAATGGGACACTGAGAGCAGGACTGAGACTGAGCCTGTACTCCCAATGCTTGGGAGGCTGAGAACAGGAGGATCACCATGAGTCCAATTGCATAGTGAGACCCTGTAGACCCTGCAATAAATAAATAACAAATAAATGAGTAAGTAAATAATGGCCTTCCTACTAAAAAAGAGAAACATCTCTCCATTTATTTCATGTCTGTAGTGCTTTCTTTATGTTTTTCATCATGTGTTCAATGGTTTTCCTTCTATATGTCCAGTATATTCTTTGTCAGATTTATGCTTAAGTGTTTTATTGAGGAGTCAAATATAAATAATCTTGTCTTAAATTTGAAATTAACCTTTTGTGTTAAACGTCTATCCTACAAAATCACTGAAATTGCTTATTTAAGATTTGGCATTTTTTCTACACAGATTACCTTGTTTCTATAAATATAAAAAATATTTCTCTCTAACAACTTTAGCATTAATTTGCTGTTAATTCTTATTGAAGTAGCTTGGATTTACAGAATACTGTTGATAATAGTTTGTAAGAGGTATTATCTTGGCCTATTTCTGAATTATTTATCTGATTATTAAAATGTTTTGATTTTTATTTTGCATGTAGAAAATATATGCTATAATATAAATCAACATATAATTTCCAGTCTGCCTGTATTTCATCATGATATATCTTTAATTTTCAAAGTGATGAAATTTTGATACATGGTAAATGACATTTTAAAATTTCAAATACGAAACCTATAGCAGATAACATTTTGTTCTGTATAAATGCCTAGCATGACATTTCATTTCATTTGTTGTGCTTAAATTTCTACAGAATCTATTTAATCACAATGATGCTCACTTGTCCTTGTTGGTGTCTCTAATAATTTGTGCCATGTTTTAATTAGTGTAGACACAATTTATTCTGGGTACATATGCTCGTAGGTTATTTTATTTTATCAATGTTTATACTTTTCATGTGAATTTCAAACAGAACACCAAAAGCTGAGTTTTTTTTTTTTTCTAAAGTAGCAGGTGCTTCTAAAATCATTTGGTTTGCTATCATAGAGCATGTTTCAGATCCTTCAAATAAGTTTCACAATCTGGCACACTCGAAACGCAACTTTTTTTTTTTTTCCTACATTTTGTGTGTTTGATATAGGAACTCACTATGCAGCTTAGACTCGAAGTTATCCTCTTGTTTTCAACATTCTCATTGCTGGGATTACAAGTGTGTGCCACCATGCCTGGCCTCCATTGTTAGCTCAGCACAACCCAGGGGCAGGGCCAGCATGGCACGCAGGACCAGGGATTGAACCCTGGTCTCTGCACTTGCCAAAGAAGGTACTTAGTCCCCAGAGTTATCTGACAGACCTGAAATGTAACATTCTGTAACAGTGTTCTCGTTGTTGCTCTATTTATACTAACTTGCTAGATTTGAATATATTGGATGATTAAAAATATTCCTTCAGAGAACTTATGGTAAGAGAAGTGAATAACTTTTGCTCTGAGATACTATAATCAACGGAAAAAGTTGACAAAAGTTAACTGAAGTCTTGTTTTGCTGATTTATAATTATTCTTCATTGACATAATGTCTTAGTTATACTTCCAAGGACTACTGTACTATTATATAAAACGTATTCTCTTAAAACAGTAATTCCACAGTGATAGTATAAAAAAGTAACTTTCAAAAAATCTTCGAATTTTATATTAGTTCCTTATGAATGATTGTCCTAAGAGTATGGTTAGTGTAGAAGTTCTGACTGAAATGATGAAAATATCACTTAGCAATTATTAATTATTTCTAAGTACTGATTAGATGTAAAATGGTTTGAGTCATTTGGACGTATATCAAACCACATTCATATTTACTACATAATGAAAATTATTACATTGGTGTATTTCTGTTTCAATATAACATTGGAAATAAAAAAAATGACATTCCTAAATTTAAATAGCAGAATTCTATAATTTTGTCCTCTTAACTTTTGTTAGTAGCCCCCAAAATAGCAGTCATACGTATTGCTGAAGTACCTGTAATATATGATATTTAAACAGGATACAATTTTTGAATTTGTACTTCCATGCAATACTGAAACCAATATGAAAATATTTATTTCTTCAGGCATCTATAATTTGGGGCCAAATGTTTCACAATATATTTTTCCTATTTGTAGAAGCATGTAGTTCACAATTTTGTCTGTAGTTAATCCATCAAGCAAGAGTGCTTCAGAACTTCCTATTCCTGAATAATTTCCTTCTCTGATCCTCAAGCTGAGGTAACCTCAAATCTACTCTAACATTCTACCAGGATTTTTTTATTTTTAAATTTACAAAAGAGATGAGCTGCTTGTCTTTCTGTCCCTGACTTATTTTATGTATCATGAGGCGCTCTAGCTTTTTCACTGTCTCACAAGTAGCAGGTAGCTGAATTGTAGTTATAACCAAATTGCAGTTCATTGTGTCTGTGGACTCTAGGCTCTTCCTGAGTTTGCATCATTTTGGATGTACTCAATATGAAATCATGAGACTTTCTTTTGCAGGTTTTGAAGTGACATTAGATATTGAAGCTGTTCAAAAATACCCATAAATTTTATATAAATTCTACTTTACAATGTCTATAGTTTAGAAGAAGCAATAATTCTACTTTAAGGGACACACTCTCATTCCTGATGGTGATAGACTGTCCTTGTCTCTACCAGAATATCTATTTATAAGCTTATCAGTAAATGTACTCTTTCCATGCTATACATTTTTATGACATTATATTTTATTTTCCATTTTTTCTTATACCATTGACTTCTATTGCAATATGAAAAACTATGAATTTCTTTCTCTTAGGTTTATCTCCTTTCCTTCTAGTTTCAGATACAATATTATGTCACTGACTGTATCTCTTCATTTTAATACAGATAATTAGCATAAAAGTTATCTCCTTAACATGGACTTAGTTTCCTCTCAGATTTTGATAGATAAGGTGTTTCCTTTTAACTTAGTTCTAAATCATTTCTATTCTGCATTTTATTTCTTTGCTCCACATACCTTAGATTTGGGTAATGTGGGAGAGTGTTTAACTTTATAAATGTTCTAATTTCTCCACTTCTCCATTGTGGCCTTTATTGCTTTTTAATCTACTTGAAGTTTATCCACACATATGTTTTTTTAGCCTGTCTTCGGATTCATTGAGAAAGTATTTAGACTTTTACTTGTTATATTTTCAAATTCAGTAGCATTTTATTCCATAGTGTTCATTTAATTTAAATTACATACAGTATACTTTTCGTTTAAAGTTGTATTTGTTATATGTAGAATTTCAATTTAGGATTTAAAGAATGTATCTTCTGTCTCCATCTGTTTGGTGTAGGCTCTTCTTTTCTAATTTGATTCATATGACTGAATATGATTTCCAAGTAAAATATCATATAAAATACAGACAGTTTTGTATTCTCTTCACAACGTTTGAAATTAAAGTTTTTGTTTGAAAGTTTGGTTGGAGGAGACATGACTGTGACTGGCTGTGTTACAAGCTGATTTACAATTTTCCTTATAAATTTTGTTTTGTAATTTCCTTTGGTATTTTAAGTAGGAACATTTATTTTTATCTTTCTTTTAGGTCTATTTTATGGAAAATTTCTGAAATATTTTTAGTTGCCTATATATAGGCTAGCTACACTGCGGAAAGAAAAGGCATGTTATTTTTTCTTTCTAATTTGGGACAATTTTATTTTTTATGAATTACTCAATTTATTTTTTATTAGTTTTAACAAGAAATAACAATGTGACACCTTCAAAACTTGTTAGTAGTACATTCCCAATACTTGATACAATGCATATAGTAGTAGTTATTAAGAGCACAGGATGTAGACATGATAATTATTCTAATCATCATTGGTACAAACATTTCTTCTGGGAGCTGCCTGGCAAGTGCAAGGTTGTGAGTTTGAACCTCGGTACCGCCAAAAAAAAAAAAAAAAAAAATTCTCCTAACTTTATTTTCACTCCAGTGAATATTTTTGTATTCTTAAATCCAATAGCTTTCTGGCTATTTTCAGAAGAAATTATGTGTTTTGTATCTTTACTATTTTCCTATTTATGAAAACATATTTTTGCTTTCTCTCCATTGGTAATGCAACCTAAATTCTTCCATTTTCCTTTCATTTGTAAATAATGTATTGACACTTTAATTTATTAGCCATGTTAATGATTTGAAAATTGTATAGTATATTTCCAATGACTTGGGAGGCTCAATAAAAATACTCAGTGTTATTTGGTTGTAATTCTTTGAACAAAATAAGAAAGTTCCAGATGGAGATTTATAAAAATCTACTTAATGGGTCAGCAAGATTGCTCAGTGGCCTAAACTCCTGCTTAGGCAAGTTTAGGGTCCAGGTTTTGGTCCCTGGCACCACATATCACACCCACCCTGCTCCAGTGCTGAGCCAGTGACTGAGTCTGGGACTGCTGGCTCATACCTGTAATTTCAGTGCTGGGGAAGCCATTAACAGGAGAATCACTGAGAGCTCAAGCTTCATAGTGAAACCCTGCACACACACACAACAAAAATCTACTTAAGTTATAACTTATTTCTGGAGAAAGTTAATACTAATTTGACTGTGCTTTTGTGCAGATGAATAGTTTACTTGTTTGTCTATATTTTAACAAGTTATAAAAGCCTTAAACTATGCACTCATCAGGATATAAAATATATTGTAAATTTCTGCTAAAATCTAGAGACAGCATATAGTTATAGTGGTTCATAGTCTAAATGTACAGCAAGTCAATGATTAATTCTGAAAGGAAAGTGGATCCTCTTAAACTTGCTTGTGGTACAACTTCATTCTCTTTTGGAGGCATGTCTTTGGTTTCTCTCTTCTTACACTAATGCATCTTGTAAAATCTTTTCTTTTTTTTCCCAATGTATTTGGTACAGAGTCTGACTACACAGCTCTGACTCTTAATGATCCTCCTGTTTTCAGCTTCCCCAGTCCTGGGATTACAGGTATACGACACCACTCTCTGTCTCTGTTCCCAAGCTCAATGCCCCTAGGGCAAGGTTGCCATGGCATGTGGTGCTGGGGCTGTTTTATGAGTCCTTTTAATGATATAATTTTTGCATTATCAGCCCCCAATTACATTAATATATAGACATTTTATGTATACATATAGATTAATACATGTCTTTTTTTCCAATACATGTTCTCAAAGATTGTTCATTTCAATTTATTTAATGGATATTTAAACATCAAGAAAATTTTGGTCTTTATAACAGTATAATTTTGTTAAATGTCATATAAAAAGACATTCTGACAAAAATGAATGGTTTCAAAAAGCAATAAATACAATTTTTCATGGCATCCTGTCCTTAAACAAATAAAAAATATTGTCAAAAATATTTCAAAATATTTTAATTGTATGGGAATCTTTAAATTTAACATCGTACTTTTAAAATTAAAAATTTAAAATGTAACTTTAAGTAAATTACCAAGTTAATTTTGGTAAACTAGGAGCTAGTCAAATATTTTATTTTCATTATGGAAGAAAATATATGTAAGTTTTAAGCTATGCAAAATCTAGTCCTGCATTTATATAATAAAATTATTATGAAAAGAATCCAACTAAAACGCCTTGTTATGTTTCTGATAGGTAATTCTTATTTCCGCATTAATAATTTCCTAATTTTGTTTTAGACAAAGACATTTTTAATTAAAATTATATAATTGTTAAAATAAGTAAATAGATGAAAGAAGTTAACATGAGCAGAGTGACACTAAGAGATCAGTATTATTTGAAAAGTCCTGACTTTAAGGTGCCTTTAGCTGCCTAGCAGAGAAGAATGATTTGGAAAGATGGAGGACAAAGCTTAACTGAGGTCGCAAGTAGCTAGCGATTATGATATTTACTATTCTTTTAAATGTTATTGTTTAGTGCCGGGCGTGGTGGCGCACGCCTGTAATCCCAGCACTTGGGAGGCTGAGGCAGGAGGATCGGTGTGAGTTCAAGACCAGCCTGGGTTACAAAAGTGAGCTCAAGGCCAGCCTGAACTGCATAGTGAGACCCTGTCTCAAAAAGACAAAAAATAAATAAATAAATAAATAAATAAATAAATGTTATTGTTCACCTAGAATACAATTATTATTAAGTGGAGACAGCTATGATTTAAAAATCATGCACTGAGCTGAGGAGATAGCTCAGTAGAATGACAATAGAATGAGTGCTTGTTCGGCAAACAGGGTCCTGAGTTGAATCATATATATATATATATATATATATATATATATATATATTACTAGTTTATAAGAGGTATTAGGAAATGAACTTCTAAAACTTCACATTTTACACTTTCATTCTCAAAATCATTAACCAGCAATTCTCTTTTAAATTTCTCTTTATAAACGTAGCTTTATCAAAGTGTATCTGTGTGCTATATCCTTAAAAACTATCTCTAACTTCTTTAAAAGACATCTGCTTGGGTGAGTTACTATTAATTAATTGCTATTAATCTCCCAAGGACTGCAGAGATAGCTAGACGATCGAAGCACCTGTCTGGAAAGTGCGAGGACCTCGGTTTTACCCTAGTGCATACTGTGCCTGCCCTGGAACCCTAGGCATGCCATGATAGCCACCAAAACAGGGTGTGGTGGTATGTGCCTGTAGTTACAATCCTAAAGAGGCTGAGGCAAGAAGTTCACTACTAGTCTGAGCTGCACAGTGAGACCCTATACCAAATACATAAACTAACATTTTTGAAAAATAATAGTCATCAAAAATGAGAGTTTTGCCGGGCATGGTGGCACACGCCTGTAATCCCAGCACTCGGGAGGATGAGGCAGGAGGATCGGTGCAAGTTCAAGACCAGCCTGAGCTACAAAAATGAGCTCAAGGCCAGCCTGAACTGCATAGCGAGACCCTGTTTCAAAAAGACAAAA
>PVJA010056859.1:0-10658 GCA_004027025.1 Myocastor coypus
AAAAAAAAAAAAGACAAAAAAGAAAAGAAAATGCATCCTTTGAGTAAACCGCCTTATGGCAGGACAAGGGTGCCCTAGTAATAGCCCAGTGACATACCATGCCTGCGGTTCCGTGGACTTGTCCTGATTTCCTGGTTTAGCAGCTGCCTTTTGGAATAGCCAGAGCCACCACAGTTGCCCTCGTCACAACACTTGCAGATGTCAGCAGCACCTTCTACTGGTGACCAGCTAAGAGGAAAGATAAGCAGCTTAGGTGTTTTGTAGAACCAGGGATTGAACTCAGGCTCTCACACTTGCCAGGCAAGTGCTTATTCTACTGCGCTATCTCCCCAGCCCCAGCTTAGGTTTTCTTGCTTGGCCAGAGCCGGCTTCCTGATAGCCTGCTAGGCACTAATGGACATGAGAGCTCCTGGGTTTCCCCTGCAGGCAGGTGGAATGTGGTCTGCTCACGTATTGGAAGACTTGTTGAAGGAGCAGGCTTTGTTGAGTTGGTCTGGGACTTGGTTAGCTGGAGTGACCTTCAGATGACAGGTGATGTAGACCTGAAAGAGAGATGACGTGGAGCTCTAAGGTGTGCCGGTGCTTTGTTTGCAGCACTAGGGTTTGAACCCAGTGCCTTTGCACTGAGCTACATTCCCCGTCTTTTTGACTTTTTACTTGGAGATAGAGGGTTGTTGGGAGTCGCAGGAAGCCAAGAATTTGATCAAGTGTGTGTAGGTGGGACTGGACCTCCCCGCCTGGAGCAGAAAGCTACCCCAGTGCTGAGAAAAACATCCTATTGAGAAAAACATCCTGTCTGGTTCAGGCCAGCTATTGGTTGCTGGATAGCTTTGTGTCATGGGATGCAAACTTTGTAGAAGTATAAATAAAGGATCGTTTCTGTGAGAGTTGAGTTAGTCTTGCCCATCAGGCAGACTGACGACCACCTAGCCCAACTTTTCATCTTGTCTATCTTTCTCATTCTTACCTCCGTGTCTCCCCGAGGTTGAACCATTCATAGTAAGATCAATGGATCTCTATGTTTACGGATCCCTACATAGGGTCTCATTAAGTTGCCCAGGCTAGACTCTCCCTTAGCCTCAGCCTAAGCCTCTAGAGTGCTAGAATTACAGGCATGCTCCATCAGAGCCGTTAACCCTCAGAGTTTGAAATGGGAGGTAAGGAAAGTGCCCCATCTCTGGAACAGTGCGGAGGTAAGCTTGCCCACCCTCCAACTGAATAAGGAGCAAGTGTAGACTTAAAGTCCATCAGAGTCCAGATAATTTTTAACTTTATGGCCGGCTCAGCCTGGCCTAGGGGTGGAGGTGGTGGCACAGCATGTGGTGCTGGGGATTGAACTAAGGTCCCTGTGCTTGCCTAAGCTTGCCTAAGCAGACACCTTAGACTGCTCAGCTATCTTGCTGGCCCTCGAGACAATTTTTTTTAAAGGGCTGGCAGTCTAGCTTAGTGTTAAGAGCTGGGGCTGAAGCCCCCATCGAACAAGGGCAACTTTCCAGCTGCTTCCCTGGCAAGCTTTGCCAAACTTCTCCTCTTCCCTCAGGACCTGTCTCTTCATCTGTCCTGCCACGCTCCTGAAACCTCTGTCCCAGCTCATAATCCCAGGCTGGTGCCTCCCTGAGCCACAGCCAAGCTCTGGGCTCTAGGAACCCCCACTTACCCCGTTTTATCTAGGGTCACGAGCTCCTGGCTACTGACAGCTCTCCACCCAGTACACCATTAGCCACCTGCAACTTTCTGACCAGAGAGGTGACAACACATCTTGGCACCCCGGCCCAAGGCTCACTTGGCCAGGCTCATCTCACTTCAGTCATTGGTCCATCCCAGGTCAGAGCTCCCTAAGCTCTAGGAAGGGCTGTGACACCTCCCTGCTCCATCCCGGAAGGGCAAGGATGTGCTGCCACCTTCTGGCTGAAGCCACACAAGGGGCCACAAGCCTCAGCTACCACCTAGTGCCAAATGCACCTGTAAGGAAACCTGTTTACATTTTTTTTTTCTTTTTCTTTTTTTTTTTTTTTTTTTTTTTTTTTTTTTTTTTTTTTTTTTTTTTTTTTTTTTTTTTTTTTTTTTTGTGGGACCAGAGTTGGAACTCATGAACTTGCTATCTCCCTGGCCCCAAAACCTGTTCAGAATCTTGAAGACATGTTAAATTTAAACTTCCACTAGCCAAGATGTACTGCTGCCTACATCTATCCTATAAGAAAAATGCTGCCAGGTCCTTTAGAGTCCCCTTTCCAGGAGAGGACTGCTTTTGCTCTTACCACAATTTGGGGTGTGCTGTACATGGTGGTGCATGGCTATAATCCCAGCACTCAGGAGGCTGAGGCAGGAGGATTGCTCCAAGTTTAAGGCCAATCTGGGCATGCATATATATATATATATATATATATGCATATATATATATATATATATATATATATATATATATATATATAATCTCCAGTTCAGCCTGCCCTGTGGGTGGGGCTGGTGCAACACACGGTGCTGGGGATTGCACCACAATCCCTGTGGTTGTCTAAGCTTGCCTAAGCAGGTGCTTTAGACCGCTGTGCTGTCTTACTGGCCCTGACCAACTAAACTTGTCCTCTGGATTTTTTATGGCAGTCCTGGAGATTGAGCCTGGGGCCCAGAACATGCTGGGCAAGCGCTTTACTCCTGAGACACACCCCCAGGACTTTAGCTTTTGAGACTAAGCTCTCACTATGTGGTTCAAGGCTGGCCTTGGAACTCAGATCATCCTGCCTTAGACTCCCAAGTACTGAGATTACAGGTGTGTACTCCACGCCTGGCTGGCTCGTCCTCTAAGTGTTGAGGTTTAGATACCTTCTCAGTTTGTACGTCTGCTCACACCAAATCGCTTGCTGTATAAGGCCTCATCTCTATCCTGCACCTCTGCATCAACCTGGCTCCAAAGAGGACCTGGTTCCAAAGAGGACCTTCTACCCTCAGACTCAAGAGCACCAATCCAAGAACCTGAGGTTTCTGTACTGGCTCTTTTCCCTAGCCCCACTTTAGGTGAAGACCCGCTATCAATAGCTTCAGAGCATCTTATCAATTTTAGAGGAGTGGTGGTGAGCCTGGTCTCATGTATATCCCAGGCTGGTCTTAAAGATCTTCCTGCTGCAGCCTCCTGGGTAGCTGGATTATAGATACGCACCACACCCAGCTTCTATTGAAGAGTTTGTTCATACCTCATCCTTTCAGGTATCTCTAAAGCCCACAGCTTCAGTTACCTGGCAAGTTTACAGTCTTAGTACCAGGACAGAGGTAGGAATAACTTGCTCAAGGGGGGAGGGGCAAGACTAGAAGCCTATGCATGACCTAGCGTTCAGTCTCATTCTAGCTCTTGTGAGAATGTTACCGTGTTTCTGGAGTTGTTGGCGAAGTGGAACACATCCACCGTGAACCGGAGTGTGTCTGGCCTGGGTCTAGGAGCTTGGAATGCAGAAGAGCTGTCAAACTGCCCATCCACGAGGCAGCTTAGAGGGACAAAAGTGCACAGTGGTGTTAGATGCCCGGGAAGGTAGCTGCCAGGCCATCTTGCAGGGAGGCTCCCACACAGGCAGCTCAGTCTTACCCATGGAAGTCCACGATGGTGTGACGAGGGGAGGCATCCTGGTCTGGTGTCGGTGTGGCCACACAGTGGTCCACAAAGAGCTGCAGCGGTTGGTGGCTGCCAGTACGGACCTCTGCCTGCAGGTAGGCTGCCTCTCCCAGGTAGAAGGTGGGGAATGTCTTCTCCGTGCTCCAGTTCTCTGGGGGACACAGACCAGGCTAGAGACTCCCCACACCTTCCTCTAGCTTCCCACCTTGCAGCCCCACTCACCCTCCATCAGGCGCAGGGAGAATGCCAGCTTCTCCTCTGAGGACACCGTGGTCCTGAAGGGCACCCAGGTGGGCAGGATCGCCTTGCTGCTCACATTGCCGTGCCTGGAGGAAGAGCCACAGCTGCCCACCATTGCAGAGTCCCAAGAGCGGCTTCCAGGCAGCAAGCCCAAGGCAGCCCGTCCCACAACCTCCAGAACAGCTGCATCTGGGAGCAGCCCATTATCCTAACTAGAAGCTAGGGCACGTGGGCTGCAGCTTGGAGACAGCGACACCGGATGCGAGAGACCAATTTCCAAACTGAAATCTCACGCTGAGGTGCATGCCCAGAATTCTAGCACTCTGGATGCTGAGGTAGGAGGATTCTACCAGGCTTGGAGCTGGGGGGGTATCTTCTGACCTGGGGTATCGACACTCGATAGGAACTTCTGCACGATTGGTCCTCACAATGGATAGGTTTCCCACAGGCCGAGGTGTGTGGAGCAGGAAGGTGCTGTACACCAGGGCATCGTTTGTCACCTGCAGCAGAGGTTCAGGATTAACTCTAGTGGCAGCAGTACTCTGGACCTGCTAGGCCTAAGCCAGGCTCTGTACTCAGACCCAGCCAGTCCTGGCTAGTAGCAAGAGGCTGGCTAGGTGTTACCTCTGCATATCGCCTGCTGTTGGCATCCTGCATGGGGGGAGGCGGTCTGGACCAATGACAAGAGACATCAGGAGGAACCTAGTGACACCAGGACATGCTCCCACCTTCTCACTTGGCATCAACCAAATGCTTTTTGCAGGACTAGGGATTGGACCCAGGGTGTTCATACTGAGCTATGCCCCCAGTTACTTTTGATTCAAGACAGGGTCTAAGCCACCCAGGCTGGGCTTGAGCTTTCAACCTTCCTGCATCAGCCTCCCAGAATGCTAGGATAATAGGCAGGTACCACAGCAGCTACAATTTTTTTATAAAGCCCAAACCACAAGCAGACCAATTGCTGAGAACTTCCTGCCCAGCTGTTAGTACTCGTCACATATCCTCAGCCCACTTTACAGAAAGGACAGCTGGCAGCCCAAGGGGGGAGGGTGAGCATGCGTCTCGTATGGGGGAGGGGCCTGCCTGGAAAGGGGATTACCTGCCCACATGTGGGCCCCCTATGTCTGGCCCAGACCCTCTAGCGAGTGCCCCAGACATGACCTGCAGCATCACCTGTGGATACCTTTAAGTGTTTCAGGGCAGTCAGGCATGGTGGAGCAAGCCTGTAATCTCAGCAGCTGGGGGCCTGAGACAGGAGGATTGCAGCTTCTAACCTAACCTTGGCAATTTGTCAAGACCCTGGGTCTCAATAAAGGGTTAGGGTTGTAGTTCTGCACTAAATAACCTCCATTGTAGAGAAAAGGCAGCAGCAAACCAAGCACAGGGCTCTGGGAGACTTAGTCACCTGCCTGCAGTGCGGGCAGCGCCAAGTGATTCTCGTGGGGCAGGAGTGCGAAACATCACCCAAGAAAGGGGCCACCAGCTTGCAGTCACCTGGGACACAACGCTAATACTGCTGTCTGCCTCCCACGTCGGCACGGATTCGGTGTGGGGTGCAACTTGGGCCTCAAGGATTTTTTAAAAGCCTCCTCTCCCAGGCCCCAGCGTGTAAGCGTGGGCAGGTCCTCCGTGGGACAGCCAGAACGTGGTCGCCAGGCTGGCGAGAGCCGGGAGCTGGGCGCTGGGCTTGGCCCCGAGTCACTGGCAGGCGCCCCCTAGTGGTCAGACTGTCGATCTCCCCAGCAACCTGGGGAGGACTTAGACGTGCCCCAGAGCACCAAAGCCAAGCCTTAAGGTCTTCAACACAGAGGTATGACAATGCTCCCTGCTCGTCTGTGTAGTTCAAAGCTTCAAGCCATTCCACAGAAGAAAGGCCAGGATTCTGGTGTTCTTCAAACTTTGGAGATTGAATGAGAGGGAGGGGCTCTGCCACTAAGCTACATCCTCTTTTCTTAGGTACGGCGTCTGGCTAAATCACCCAAGCTGAACTCAAAATTCTTTTTTTCTTTTTGAGACAGGGTCTCGCTATGTATCCCAGACTGGTTTTGAACTCAAAACAATCCGCTGCCTTTCCCAGGATCACAGGTGTGAGCCACTAAACTCTGCTCACCTCCCCACCCCGTAGCAGTTACTTTTGGGCTTCTTGGGGTTTTTTTTTTTTTTTTTTTTTTTTGGTCTTTTTGAGACAGCGTCTCACTGTGCATTTCAGGCTGGCCTTGTGCTCACTTTTGTAACCCAGGCTGGTCTCGAACTCACACTGATCCTCCTGCCTCAGCCTCCCAAGTGCTGGGATTATAAGCGTGTGCCACCACGCCCAGCTTGGGCTTCTTGTTTTAACTTTATGTTATGGTTGGCTCAGCCTGCCCTGGGGTGGGGCTGGCGCATCATGTGGTACCGTGAATGGAACTGAAGTCCCTATGGTTGCCTAAACTTGCCTAAGCTTGCCTAAGCAGGCACTTTAGACCAGTGAGTGCTTTGGCCACAATATGTTCATGACTCTGGCAGTCTGTCCCCTGAGGATAGTCAGAATGGTGGTGCCCCGGGCTATTCCAGAAAGTCCTGCCACCTCTGAAATCCCTTGATTTTAGCAACTGGAGCAGGAAGCATCCCTTCTTTCCCTATGCCCTGAGCAGCCCCACTTGTTTCCCCATTTCTTTTTTTTTTTTTTTTTTTTGAGACAGGGTCTCACTATGCAGTTGAGGCTGGTCCTGAGCTCACTTTTGTAGCCCAGGCTGGTCTTGAACTCGCACCAATCCTCCTGTCTCAGCCTCCCGAGTGCTGGGATTACAGGCGTGCGCCACCACGCCCGGCTGTTTCCCCATTTCTGGTCACTTCCACACCCCCCCATTACCAGGAGTTAGGCCTCACCTGCACACTGCTGCCACACTCATGCACCCCAACCTCGAACTTGACCACGGCATCATCCATAGCTGGGGAATCCAGCGGCTGGCAGCCCTCAGGGCCCAGGGTGAGGTCGCCAGGCTGGACAAGCTTCCCTGTGCCGAAGAGGTCTCTGTTGACTGTGACCACCAGCTGAGCTTCCAGACACTGCACCTGTATGGGTGATGGAAAGGGCGCAGGGGTTCGGGCCCCACCCTGCAAGAGCCAGAGGGCCTGGGAGCAGCACAGCTTGATGCTCCCCAAGAACAGCAAGCACAGGAAAAGCCCAGGCTTCAGCTCCATGGCGCCCTAAAAGCTATGAGACTGACTCCCATGGAGCACAGGCGGACCCTGTCCCAGCCCTCTTATAGGTTCCCAGCTGCCTCGTTCCCCACCCAATCACGTTCCCAGGTGCCTCGTTCACCTACCCTTCCTGTATAAAGTGGCCCCTGGAATAGCTTGTTAGAGGAGATTGGGTGCATTTTGTGTGAGTGGTACTGGAAATTGAACTCATGACCTCACGCTTGCCTGGCAGGTGCTCTGCTGCTGAGCTATATCCCTGGCCCTTAGTGCCCATTGTTAGATGCAGGATACTCAGTCTCCACCCAGACTGACAATCATGGTTGGCCTGGTAGCTCTGAGATCTAAAGTGATTCCTATTCATGTTAAAGTGCTCTGGCAGCCTCCCCCCAGCACGAATTTCTTACCCCTTCCTCTACTCCAGCTTGTGGGCCCAGTTCTTGGCCAGACCCTGATTTTTTAAGTTTTAGGGGTTTTTTTTGTTTGTTTTGTTTTTTGAGACAGGGTCTCACTATGCAGTTCAGGCTGGCCTTGAGCTCACTTTGGTAGCACAGGCTGGTCTCGAACTCGCACCAATCCTACCTCAGCCTCCCGAGTGCTGGGATTACAGGCATGCGCCACCACGCCTGGCTAAGTTGTAGTTTTTGAGACCAATAAAAATTAAAATAGTTGCAGCTGAAGCTCAGGGGCTGAGGCAGGAGGATTACAGACTCCAGTCCAGGCTGGGCAACTGAGCAACTTAATGAGACCCTGTCTCAAAATAAAAAATAGAAAAGGACTAGGGGTATAGATCATAGCAAAGTCCTTGGGGTCACTCCCCAGTACTACACGCAGACATACACCACACACACTAGCATTTGGCTCCTGGGGCAAAGAGAGAAAGTGTTCGTTTGCATACTTGAATCTTGAGTGGATGGAGTTAATACTCTAGTGTACTTTTGGGAAAATAAATGGAGAGAAGCAACCACCCATAATTTGATCTGGTCTGACCACTGTGGGGGCAGGGTGAGCAGCCAACACAGGGAGTGGGTCAGAGCCTGGAGCCTGGGCTCCAAGCTCACCTGAGTCCCCAGCCCTGGGGAAAACATTCCCCACCTGGTTTCCTATTCTGAGGCCCAAAGGAAGGAGACAGCTGTGGCTGAGGCCCTGAGGGACTGGAAGCTGAGATCTGTCTTAGTTAGGGCTGTGCACAGGCGAGGCCAGGTTTATGCTCATTACTCACAGCTGAGGTAGCTGATTAGGCTGAAGTAGAGAGGGCTGTGCAGATGATTAGGCCTCTCTGAAGCTGCCTGTCCATCCTTACCCCTCCCTGCCATGGAGCTTCAGAAAAAGGACAAAGAGAACCAGGTGTAAGCGGTACATGCTGGAATCCTATCTAGAGGATCACAGGGTTTTGGCTTTTCTGAGACAAAGTCTTGCTATGTAGGTTTAAGGCTATGGGGACATTAAACTCGCTATGTAGCCGAGGCTGGTCTCAAAGTTATATGGATCCTCCTGCCTCAGCCTCCAGAGTGCTGGGATTACAGATGTACCCCACCTCACCTAGCAAGGTTCACAAAATTTGAGCCTAACCTTTAGGTACTTGGTGATTTAGCAAGGTCCTGTCTCAAAATAAGAACTGAAAGAGGGTTTGGGTGTAGCTTCATGTATAGGCCCTGGGTCTAATCTCCAATAGTGTATACACACACACACACACACACACACACACACACACACACACATAGGAAGGACATACAGTGAGGAGGGGACCAGGGAAGGTCTGCATACACATAGGGTGAGTTTGTCTTTTTTCTGGAAAGAGAACCAGAGATTCCTATAGCATAGTATAGCCAGTCCTGCCTCCCCACAGAGCCTGGGATTCTGTCTTCTAGTTGTCTGAATAGTGCTGCCCCCTGGTGGCCAGAATGACCAACAGCGCAAAGGGCTAACGGATGCATTGGAGGACCAAAGGGACTTCTTGGAGAAATAGCCGGTTTTGAATTAGGGCCAGGAAAGTATAAAATAAGCCTGGAATATCTTGTTATACCACCAAATATTCAAATGATGATATGGATGTGACCAAGAACACATGAATGGTGGAGGCAGGAGGAAAAACTGCAGTTGGCCAACAGGGAACAACTGCACTGAAATAAACAACAACAATGGGGTTGTGTAGCTCGGTAGAAGAGCACTTGCCCAGCACAAGCAGGCCCTTGCATTAACCCTCAGTGTCTCCAAAACAACCAAAATCCAAAAAGACTGTACATTGAATGAAATGAGAATCCAAGTGGGGTAGAATGGCGCACACCTGTGATCTTTGTGGAGGGGTTACAAAGCACCCCTCCCCCAGCCAGTATACTTCATTTTCTTCATTGCCCAGGTAGTAGTTCCTGTTCCAGTTCCAGTTGCTTCTGGCCTATTATAAATGGCTGATCACTGTGATGCATATTGTAAGAGCCAATCCCCAACTGACAAGGCATTCTGCCTCTGCACCTCCTGCTTGCTTATTCAATGTAAGCCCTATACCAGCAGGTGTCGGGGCCTGGCATTCTGGGAATGATCTCAGTCAGTGCTTGTCAATGTAAGTAAATCTGCCTCCAAATCCAGGGTGTCATTTCTGTGTTTCTGCTTGCCATTTCACCAGCACTCTGGGAAGCTGAGATAGGAGGACTGCAAGTTCCAGTCCTGCACTGGCAACTTAATGACTTAGTTTTTGTTTTGTTTTGGTTTTTGGTTTTTGTTGTTGTTGTTTTGTCTTTTGGAGACACTATGCCATTCATGCTGGCCTTGAACTCACTTTTGTAGCTCAGGCTGGTCTCGAACTCACACCAATCCTCCTGCCTGAGCCTCCCAAGTCCTGGGATCATAGGCATCTGCCACCACACCTGGATTTGACTTGGTTTTTTGAAACTGGATTTCCTTATGTAGCATAGGCTGGCCTTAAACTCAACGTGTAGCAGAGGTTGGCCTTGAACTGATGATGATAGTAATCCTCCTGCCTCAGCCTCCAGAGAGCTGTTACTCACATGCACTACCATGCCTATTTCTGTGTGTGTGTTTTGTTGTTCTTGATTTTGCCTTTTTTCTTTTAAGTTTCTTTCTTTTTGTCTTTTTGAGACAGGGTCTTGCTATGTAGTTCAGGCTGGCATTGAACTCAGTTTTGTAGCCCAGGCTGGTCTCAAACTCACACTGATCCTCCTGCCTCAGCTTTCCAAGTGCTGGGATTACAGGCGTGCACCACCATGCCTGGCTCTTTTAAGTTTTTAAAAAAATCATTTAATTATTTATTTATTTTTGCAGAACCAGGGATCAATTATTTGGTTTTTGATACAGTATCTTGCTACACAGCTCAGATTCATAGTGATCCTCCTGTCTCAGTCTCTGCAGTGCTGGAATGCAGGCATGTTCCACTATGGCCAGCTTGAAAGGCCAGCAGAACATGCAGTACCAGGGATCAAACCCAGGTCCTTGTGCTTGCTGGGCAGGGGTTTAGACCACTGAGCTATCTCCCCAGCTTGTGTTTTTCTTTTCCAGTACTGGGGATCAAACTCAGGACCATGCACTTGCCAGGCAGGCACTTATGCTGCTATGCTGCTAAGCTATCTCCCCAGCCCTCTTTCTTTCTTTCTTTTTTTTTTTTTTTTTTTTTTTTTTTTTT
>PVJA010056860.1:0-10655 GCA_004027025.1 Myocastor coypus
TGTTCCAGGGATGTACTTCTTGGGATTCTCCAAATACTCCATCAATGTATCCTCTCCCCAGGTGATACCTTTGTTCTTGTTGGCATCTGTGTAAGAGAATCCAGCAGCCTGACCTGTCTTCCGCCCAAAGAGTCCATGGAGATTTGGCCCGGTCTTGTGCTTGCCTCCCTTCTCAACAGTGTGGCACTGTGCACATTTCAGTACAAAAATTTTCTTGCCTTTCTCAACATCACCCATTTTTAAACCTGATGCGGTTTCTGCGACGGGTGGTCACCGCTCTTCCCTCGCTACCAAAAAGAAAGCTACCGATCAGAAGCCTGATGTCCTGCTCTCTAGCCAATTTTTGTTGATTTAATAGGTAGAAATTAGCTCTTTGTACCATAAATAGATCATTTGTAAAGCCCCCTTTGAACAACTTGTCTTTGGAAAACTATATGTGGGGCAAGGGAGTTAGCTCAGTGGGGAAGTACCTGCCTGGCATCCAGGAGGTCCAGAGTTTAAATCCCAGTTTGCCCCCCAAAAAAGTGTGTGTGTGTGTGCATGGTCCAGAGTTTGAATCCCAGTTTTCCCCCCAAAAAGTATGTGTGTATGTGTATGTATCATATCTCTCATCAGATAAGCTATGATGAATTAAGTCTGATAAGATTATATTGATTTCTACCCATTAATAAGGCTCATTAATATATTTATTTGATCATCATCTGTACAAACTATTTTGCTAAGAGATAAAGTCTAGAAGAGCAAATCCTTACATTGCTTTATTGACCATTTTTCCCCCCTGTGGTACCAGGGATCAAACTCAGGACCTTGTGCTTGCCAGGCAAGCACTTATTCCATTGAGCTATTTCCCCAGCCCCTACATTGCTTTCTTTAGGCATAGGGACTTTAGCAGTAGAGAGCTCAGTGGAAAATAAGAAGTTTCACCAAGAATAAATTTATCAGACAGGAAATAGGTTGTCTTAAATCTACAGGAATTCCCCTTTCTACCACATTGTACATGAGAACTACCAAAACTGATAAAAACAGAGCTCTCAAAAACAGCTACAGAACTAGAGAATAGCTGGGCGTGGTGGCGCATGCCTGTAATCTTAGCACTTGGGAGGCTGAGGCAGGAGGATCAGTGTGAGTTTGAGACCAGCCTGGGCTACAAAAGTGACCTCAAGGCCAGCCTGAACTGCATAGTGAGACTGTGTCTCAAAAAGACAAAAAAAAAAAAAAAAAAAAAAAAAAAAAAAAAAAAAAAAAAAAAAAAAAAAAAAAAAAAAAAAAAAAAAAAAAAAAAAAAAAAAAAAGAACTAGAGAATAAACCACAAGTAATGTTGGTTGTTGATGTTCTATTCAAGATAATGTTCACAGAAGATGGGTAGCAATCATTTGCTGCCAAGAAAAATAAAAACAAGAATTCCAGAGGAACTCACAAATGGTTTTAAAGTAATCCCTCTTATCAGGAAAGTTATTACTGGCATTATGGAAAGAATTGTATTTTGGTGTCTTTGCCAAAAGACTTTTCCCAGAAAGAAAAATTAACAACATTAGCAGTGCTGGTGGTTGCCAACTGTGTGTGAGGTGCTGGCTGTGTTGAATAGAACATCACTCCAGTCTTTAGGAAGCTCAGAATCCAGAAGAGAAAATGTACATTTAGAGTATAGTATGCAGGGGCCCAGCAGGATGGCTCAGTGGTCTAAAGCGCCTGCTTAGGAAAGCTTAGGCGGCTTCAGGGACCATGGTTCGATCCCCAGCACCACATGCTGCGCCAGCCCTGCCCTCAGGGCAGGCTGAGCCGGCCATAAGAATAAACAACAACAACAACAAAAAAAAAGTATAGTGTGCAGTTTGGGAATATAACTCAGTGGCACAGTGCCCACCTGGCAAGTACAACATCATAAGTTCAATTCCCAATACTTCTCACTGCCTCCACCCCAGTGCAGTATGATACATATTTTAAGCAGAGAAATAAGAAAAAAGAACATCCCAAAAGCACAGCATAAGCAAGGACAAGGCATTATTACAACACTGTATGAGAACATAAGTGGTTTTGCTTAATTTTCTCTACTCCTTGAACACAAGAAGCGGCATGGTAACAACTGTATTGGGCGGCTGAGGTAGGAGATTCACTGTGAGTTTGAAGCCAGCCTTAGCTACATAAGTGAGTTCAAGGCTAGCCTGCACTACATTGAGAGACCCTGACTCTAAATGAGAAATACATAAGTACATACATACTAAAGAAAAATTATAGTTAAGAGTGCTATAAGCCATCAAAATGCCAGAGTAGGTGTGGGTAAAACATCCTCTAAGTCCCTGTGTTCATGTTCTTAGAGGATAACCCTTGTCCTTATGACTGCCTTCATTTAAACCTTCTTACGGATTTTTCTCCGTTTTCCAGGCTTATTCTGTGTATGATGAAGAAATTGGCTATTGCCAGGGCCAGTCATTTCTTGCTGCTGTGCTGCTGCTTCATGTGAGTAATGAAGTCTCTGTTAATACTTTACATGGCCTGTATTACATAAGAGGACTGGCTGGCAGTCTTAGGCTTAGGCATGGTTTTATATTGGGTTTGGCCTGTCTCTTAGACACGAACTTTAACTTCTGCATCTGGAAATTTTTCCATAATGTCATCATGAAAGAAAAATACGAGAATAAATGGTAGTGTTGAAATGTACTACAAGGATAGGCTTCCTTTTTATTACTAGAAAGACTGAGTAGACTTTAATATTGGTTGGACCCTAGGGGATTTTTTTATCTCTAAAGTAGCCACTGTCATTATTACTTGTTTGGAGATTTATGTATTACGACGGGAGTAAGAGAAGTTAGCTTTCTTTAGTGCCATTTTATTCATTCATTCAGCAAAGACCTTTACCCTCGAACTTTTTAATTTTTATTATTTTATTTTATTTGTTTCTTGTTGTTTCAAGTCAGGGCCAGGATGACCTTGCAAGCTTGCCTTGAGCTTACAGTGATCCTCCGGCCTCAGCCTCCTGAGTGCTGAGATTATGTGAAATGTGCCACCACATTCTTTTGTTTTCTCTTAAACCACAGCAAAGTCAGAATCATTAAGATGAATACCCATATGCAGTACTCTTTACTGCTTTGCATACTGATTTTTCTGTTTGCTTTTCTCTGCATCTTTTTTCTCATCTTTGCCTACACTATACATTCCTTTTGAGAAAAAAACTTTTTGAAATTACATTTCAAAAGGAAATTAAAAATATCAAGATATATTGGTCCTAAGTACCTGCACTTGTTTCTTATCAGGGCAGACATATTCTGCAGTATAACCATATTATCACGATCACCTGCAAAAGAAATCATTGGTTCACTAACATCTGACAGTTCACATTCAGTCCCACTCATTGTCTACTTGGGTGTGTCCTTCTAAAGCCTGTTTTTTAACCATGATACACTAATGATTGGGGTGTTACATATGGTGTCATTTAATTTTGTTTACTTTTCTTTGGTTATAAAAATGACAAAATCATTATAAAAGCATGCTAGTGACACCAGACCATTACTAGCAAAGGGGATGGCATGCTGTGAGGGAGCCCTGGAGTCCAGAAACAGGACAGTGTCACTGGAACATTCTGTGAGGAATAAATGGAAAGCGGTAAGAAATGTGCCATCTAGCCGGGCGTGGTGGCGCACGCCTGTAATCCCAGCACTCGGGAGGCTGAGGCAGGAGGATCGGTGCGAGTTCGAGACCAGCATGGGCTCAAAAACTGGGCTCAAGGCCAGCCTGAACTGTACAGCGAGACTCTGTCTCAAAAAAAAAAAAGAAATGTGCCATCTAGGGCCATGAAGCCAGGTTGGGGAGTCCACAGAGAGAAGCCTTTAAAAGGTTTTAAGTCATTTTGTGTAGGCTGCAATACAGGTAAAACAGAAATCTTAACTGTGAAACCAGTTGGGTGATATTTTAATCATGTAAAAATAGTCTAAAGCTGTGATATTTCTAAGATCATTTTTAACATGTTTGTCTTAGGTTTTCTCAGTCCCACAATCCTGTGTGTTTCATCTTTTTCTCAAACTCAGTCCTATATTTATCAGCAGTTATGTGTCATAACGCTTGGAGAACATTCTTTCCAATCCTCAGGGTCTTGTTTTAAACTCTAGGCTGCTGCTGCTGCTGCTGCTGCCACATTAATATGTGTGTTCATTGTGAGGTGAGATGGGCTACCTTGTTGCAGAAACACTTGGAGAGGTGAAGTTGCCTTCCATACCAAAGACCTCAGGAGAATCTGTCCTTTGCCCCAAGTAGGAAATCTTTCCATCAACAATGTGTTCTGTTATTTCTCACCTATTACTTAATCTGATTTGCATTTTGACCCTGTTTTACTCTCAGTGACTGTGCTCAGCCTGCCTTCCTCATCCTGCTCTACAGAATCCGGCCCACTGTTTTGATTTTATTGAAAGCCGTGCTGCAGTCATACCCAGCCTGGAATAACATTATTGTTGCTTTTCTTCTGCTTTGAAAACTAGACATTTTACAAGATTCTCAGGAAAATATTTTTCCGTACAGCTATGGAAGATGTACATACTGTTTTAAATGGGCAGTATTTGTAAGGAGAAGTGACGTGGGGTTTTTCTAGCACTTTTAGCATTACTATTGTACTTTAAATATTAGAAAGCATTAGAATATATGAGGTTCTTCTATAACAGCTTTTTTTTTTTTTTTTTTTTAAGATAGTATGTTCCTATGCACTGCAAGCTAGCATTGGATTTATTATGTACCTTAGGGCAGCTTCATACCTGACTACAAGCTATATTTTTTTTAATAGTAATAGAGAAGAAAATCAACTTGAGTAGAGTAAGATACCAACTAAGAGAGGGAAACATTAAACAAAAGCCTATGTAATTTAGGAAAGATTAAACTTAGTGTATTAGCCTTTTCCAGTTCCTCTCAGATCCTGTTGTCCCTGCAAAGCCTATTGTCACCTCCCACCGTTGACCTCACTGTCCCATAAAGTCCTGTCACCAGCCTTCACCTGATCTATGTTACAGCTGTCTCGACAGAGGACTGGAATGGGGCATTAAACATGTTTCTAAAACAAAACTTGAGATCTGGGTTTCTACATGCCACTACTTTTCCTTGTAAGACAATTAAAGAGTGAATTTAATGCACTTTAGAAAATTTACATATGTTTTATGACCCTCACCCGACCCCCTACCTGTTGCAGATGCCCGAAGAACAAGCATTCAGTGTTCTGGTCAAGATCATGTTTGATTATGGTCTCAGGGAACTTTTCAAGCAAAATTTCGAAGATTTGCATTGCAAGTTTTATCAGTTGGAACGGCTCATGCAGGTAAAAAGAGAAACCAGTTTATGTTGCAGAGAAAGTATAGGATTAAGGAGAGGTAGATGGAGGACCTCATAATATCCATAGTTAAGAACTGCTTTTCTTTTTGCCATTTCTCACAATGTAATTAAGATTGCCCAAGTTAATATGGTGAACCTGAAAAATATGAGCTGAATTTTCAGTCTCTTAAATGCCAAAAAGAACAGATGACTTCATAGGAACGTTTCCACTGCAAATTGAGTGAAAAAAATGCTCACCAAGGCTCTAAAGATGATTGGTTAGAAATCTTACAACAAAAGTAAAACAGGCTTTCCCAGATATTTCATAATTTGGAAAGAAAACCTACCTTTCCCAATACTTGTCACCATTTTGGGGATTCCTCTTTAGAGCTAGTTTGTGGTCTGGAAAAGAGAGCTGAGTGCTAACTTAATGCCAGATGATAAATATTCTTCTAAGCACTGGAGAGATTTTTTAGAAAACACAACTATGTGACTATTTTTGGTCTATTCCTAGCAGATTTATGGGCCTCTTGAGAGGGAATAAGATAGTTACATATGTGCCCAGAACTAATTAGTTTGCTATTTCAGGAATACATTCCTGACCTGTACAACCACTTCCTGGATATCAGCCTTGAAGCACACATGTATGCCTCCCAGTGGTTTCTTACACTTTTCACTGCAAAATTCCCTCTCTATATGGTCTTCCATATCATCGACCTGCTTTTAAGTGAGGTATGTATCAGAGGCCACAGCACTTTGGCTTTTGTCTGTAGCATACTTTCTGTGTCACCTGTCAAAATAGCTTATCCTTCTCAGTTTATGTATTTTAGTGGCAGAAAATCCAGACTGAAGTGACTCTTCCTTGGGCTAATGCCATTGAGCACATTTATTAAAGGTGCTCTCTGTTATAAAATACATTAAATATTTATTAGTATTAGGTTTGATTGTGCTTAATGAACATACCCAAGATAGTGACTAAAAAATTTTCTTTATCATGTAAAAAAATGTAGAAAATTGACAGTAGCCTACCTTGCCCAGAGTGTGCTCTTATCGTTTAGTGGAGTGGAGCCCTAGCCCCTTTATCTGTGTTCACAGCAGTAAGGTTTGGACTGGGTGTAGCTACAAAAAGGCTCTCTTTTAAGAGATTGTCAGTTGGGCATGGTTGCCTACACCTGTTATCCTAGCACTTGGGAGGCTGAAGTAAGAGGATCACCTAGATCTCAAAGCCAGCCTGCACTCAAAATGAAACCATCTCCAAAAATAAAAATAAAAGAGACCTTCATTGAGTTCCAGCATTTTCAGGGATTAACTAAAATTGTCTAAAAACTGGGACTTATTAATAAAGAAAAGATAGCAGAAATAACATGGTTTTGGGCTTCAAAGGGTATATTTGTTTTTTGTTTTGTTTTTTGTCTCTTTTTTTTAAAGGTAATTCAGATTAAAGTGCCTGTAAGCAGATGCAGGAGCCAGGGGTTTGATCCTTAGGCATACTGTGCCAGCCCTGCCCCCAGGACGTGCTGAGACAGCAATTGAGATTGGGCATGGTGGCATGCCTGTAATCCCAGCTCTTGGGAGGCTGTAAACAGGCAGATCACTATGACTCCAATCTAATAGACCCTGAACACCCTGTAGACCCTTCCCTAAAATAAAATTTTAAAAAGCTAATAATAAAAATATTATTTAAAGAAACTCTGGAAATATAAGCAAAAGGGGCTGGGGAGATAGCTCCATGGCACAAGTGCCCATCTGGCAAGTGCAAGGTCATGAGTTTGAACCCTGGTCGCGCAAAAAAAAAAAAAAGAAAAAAGAAAAAGAAAAGAAATATAAGCAAATATAATGATACACATCTATGCTATTCTTCATGTCATATTCATCATATAAAAATCCATAAAGTAGGGCCAGCCAGATAGCTCAGCAGATTAATGCACCTCCTTAGGCAGACACAAGGGCCAAGGGTTCGATCCTCAGCCTGCCATGCCAGCCCCACCCCACCTGGTGCGCTGAAATGGTAATTGAGACTGGGTGTGGGGTGTGTTGTGTGTGTGTGTGTGTGTGTGTGTGTGTGTGTGTGTGTGTACCTGTAATCTCAGCACTTGGGAGGCTGAAAAACAGGAAGGATCAGTACAAGTCCAATCTTTATAGTGATACCCTGTAAACCCTGTGGACCATACTAAAAAAAAAGTCCATAAAGCATGTCTGTGCCCACCATTTTACCTGAAATGCTCTAAGATACATTTTAGGAAATAAACATTACCAATATACTATTGTTCTTACTTGCTGCCAAGTACCCATTATTTGCATGTGCCATAACTTATATAACCATTTTCTAATCTCACACCTTTAAATTGTGTGTAGTACTTCCCTATGATAAACAACTATCTTCTAAGTAGTTACTGTGGGCCAGGTGGCAGGCATGCTATGCAATGTACACAAGCTTTTCAACTAATTATCTCAGGGAACTGTTAGAATATTGGTTATAGAAACTGAGGCCCAGAAACTTAATACAATTTAAGTTGATCACAGATTTTAATGCCTCCCCTCATCTGTTTCTTGTTCCTGTTATCCCAGATTGGTAAGAAATGGAAGATTAGAGGGAACCCTGAGCAGATTAGTTTTGGGATTTAGACTTAATAGAATTGCTATACTGGGATTGGAATAGCAAAATATATATTGGAATAGCAAAGTTCAATTTGAAATTATTTCCTGATTGATGACAATTCTGTGGCACTGATAAACTGTCAAGGTTTCAATTCATGGACTATGAAAAAATACTCTTTCTTGCTGAACATGAAGATGAGGCTATAAAAGCTGGTCTCTGAGGAAAGAGAGAGAGGGTCCACTTTAACACATTCACAACAGGTCATTAATTTGTGTGTCTTGTTGCTGAGTGACTTGAGCCACTGATAAATGCATGACTATCCCATCAGATGACTTTTGATTAATTTTATTAGTAAAAGGACCACTAAAAATAATTAGATCCATTTGTACCACAAGTACAATGGTAGGATAGTCATGCCTATATGACAGGTGGTTCTAGATGGCAGGAACATGGTGAATGCCTTTTCAGTACTGACCCTTAATTTTTTATTTTATATAATAGTTCCAACATACCTATTTGAGTCCTTAAAGTTTCATCTTCCTATATAAAATTGTGAGATATTCTGAGAACAATCTATAGTCCAGCTATGAACACTGAAAATATTACTCTTTTTTTCTCTTTCAGGGAATAAGTGTTATTTTTAATGTCGCCCTGGGATTGTTAAAGGTATGCATTTGTTCATAGGCTGAGTTACCTGGCATTCCCTGTGCAGCTTTTGCAGTGTATCAGTGTCACTCTCATCCTAAGTAGTCACTGTGTTGTAGTGTTTCCTGATAGTGTGTGCAGGTAGCTTCAAGACTTAAGTATCTTCTGGGGATTCAGATGCTGGGATTATAAAATACTCTTTGTATACCTTCATAAAAAATTTTTCTATGTGTGGTTATATTTTCTTACTTTCTTCAAGACTTCCAAGGATGACCTGCTAGTGACAGACTTTGAAGGTGCCTTGAAATTCTTCAGGGTTCAGCTTCCTAAGAGATACCGCTCAGAAGAAAATGCAAAAAAATTAATGGAATTAGCCTGCAACATGAAGGTACCATAATTTTTTCATTACTTAAGATTTGTTCTTCCTGGCCCCACTAATTCTTTTGTTTAGTTGAGGTTTCACTTTTCCTTATGAAACTAGTAACATTTATGATATGTAAATAATAAAATAACTTGAACATGCCTTACCCAAATACTTGGTGCTACAATTGTTTGAAATTTCAGGATTTTTGTCTATTTGTTTTAATCTTGGAATATTCACATATCTATAATGTAATGTCTTGGGTATAGGACCCAAGTCTAAACCTAGAATTCATTTCTGTTCCATACATATTTTTTCAGTGGCTTCAAAGTTATTTCATACAGTATTTATTGTGCTTCTGTTCTGACTCCGATGTGTTAAATGAGATCAGTTGTGGAATTTTCCATTTCTGGTGTCATGTTGGTGCTCAGAAAGCTTCCAGTTTTGAAGTAATTCAGGTTTTGGAATTTTGGGTTAGGGATATACAGCCTATTAGTAATGTTTATGATGTTTCAATTTGTGCCATATAACTCTTGTCTTTATCTTTCCAAATTATTTTGATATACAGTCATTCCTTTGTATCTGTGGGTCCTGCATCTATAAATTCAACCAACTGAAGATTGAAAATTTTCATGCAAAAATTACATCTGTACTAGCCTGGCAGGATGGCTCAGTGGTCTAAAGCGCCTGCTTAGGAAAGCTTGGGCGACTGCAGGGACCACGGTTCAATCCCCGGCACCACATGCTGCGCCAGCCCTGCCTGAGGTCAGGCTGAGCCGGCCATAAAAATAAATAAACAAACAAAAGCTCTGAAACAAGGAAAAAAAAAAAAAAAAAAATTAAATTTAAAAAAAATTACATCTGTACTGAACATGTATAGATTTTGTCTTATTCTCTGTACAACACAGTATAACTGTTTACATTGTATTAGGATTGCTAGTAATCTAGAGATGATTTAAAGTATATGGGAGATGTGAATCGGTTATATGGAAATTATAGGCCACTTAAATAAGGAACTTAAACATCCTCAAATTTTGGTAACTGAGGGAAGTCCTGTAGCCGTTGCTGAGGGATGGGCTATGCATTGTATCTGTTGCCCCCTCTCAGCTCAAATCTAGAAAAGATACACTGATTACTTTTGAAAACATACAGAGGCTATATATAGTGTCTCAGGCATACAGCAAGTTAGTTGCAAAACTCAGGTTTCATCATTTTTTTTTTTTTCTTGTAACTTTCAGCATTTGTTGTTATAGTTAGAAATTCCCTAAAATGAAGCTGATACATGGAGAAAACCCACTCAGTTTTATCACTTCATATGGTGTTTATGACTTATACAAGTCTTTTAAGGTAAAAAGATACATTATCTCCTTGGCTTAGTTTTAATATAGTTGCATATTTAAAGAAAAAGTGATTAAAGGGCTTTAGTCGCAAATTTCAGGGTAGAGGCAGTAGAACAGAATAAATAGTGTAATGAGACTTGTATACAGTACATCAGAGTCTGTTCACTTTATATGACTCGAGTACGGCTAAGATCAGCATGAAGGTAAACTTCACTATCTATAAAATAGCATAGGGTCTTGGATTGAGAAGTGTGGTTTCAGTTACTTCTTGCCTGTTTAGGCTACATTTCCTTATGTATTAAATATTATTGGGGGGCCAGGGAGATAGCTCAGTGAGATAAATGCTTACCTGGTAAGTGCAAGGTCGTGAGTTCAATCCCTGGTACCACCAAAAAAAAAAAAAAAAAAAAAAAAAAAAAAAAA
>PVJA010056861.1:0-10654 GCA_004027025.1 Myocastor coypus
AAAAGTGAGCTCAAGGCCAGCCTGAACTGCATAGCGAGACCCTGTCTCAAAAAAAGACAAAAAAAAAATCCACTTTAGGGTCTTTGGAGTCACCCTCTCACTGAATGGGAGATAACGGCAAGAGACAGTCATGGAGAATGGGTAGGTGAGTGCAGACACCTTGAGAAGCTTAAGGAGTAATGGACTCAGGCTGTAAAGGACACAGTAGTTCCACCACCCTTTCTGGAGAGTCTTAAAGCTATTGTGCATGAAATGTCGTCTGGTACAATCCATATGCAGACCTACAGATTCAGACCTAGAGCTTACCCCTTATTCCCACGCAATGTAAAAAGCTTCTATATGGTATATGGATTTCTAGGCCAGAAGAAGGAGCATCTGATAAGTACTCAAATACTCCAAGGTCCTACAGAAATTTATACCCAGTTTGTAGCAGGCTTGCAAGAAGCCTTAAATAAACAAATTTCTCAAAAGCATACAGCTAAAATGCTCATTCATCAATTGTCATGTAAGAATGCTAAGGATGAGTGTAAAGAAATCTTAGCCTCCTTTCATCATACTAAAGATTTACATTCATGCATGCCAAAATATTGGGCCTACCACAAATGCTCCTATGCTCAGGGTACAGGCCACTGCTCAACATCTTGCCAATAAGGTTGATATGATTAAATGTTTTAACTGTAGCAAGCAAGGACACACTTACCAGCACTGCCCAGAGCGTATGAAGGTGCCAGCTTCCTCAGCCAATTTACCGCCTAATATGTGTCCACATTTCATAAAAGGCTTACATTGGAAAAAAATTGTAAATCTAAATTTCATAAAAATGGCACACTTTTGCTGTGAAACAAATCATGTGCCCAACCCAAGGGACCTGAGGACAAGAGCCTGGTCGATTAGTACACTAATCATTTGGAGCCAGTTAAGCCAATCACATCCAGTCCAAACCCTGACTAACAACACTCTTCCTACCAGGACCCATGCACGGTGAATTCTTACTTCCTTTGATTCCCTGGTCCAGTAGACCAAACAGAGTGCAGAAAAGGCAGATTGAATTGCCAGAGAAATTTCCACTTATACCCATAAGCCAACATGTGAAGCAGAGAGCATTATGTTTTCCAGGGTATTTCAGTTCATAGACCTTCTTCTTGTACATTACATTTAATGGAAATCTTTTCCAAATTGATGGAAATGGGCTAATGACACAATAGTAAATAGCCAATGGTGGCCATCAGCTTGGCTGACTAGACCTGCCTCCACCACTTGTATAGGCCATGATGGACAGACAAGTCTTATAAGAGAGATTATTGCACCTCGTCCTGTTGATCTATGGGGCACAGACCTAATGAAAGATTGATTCGCTCTCTTTGTTCTTCTCTCCCTCAGTACATGTCACCAGCTAGCAGGATGGTTGCTAAGATGGAATAAAAAAAAAAAAGGTTTAGGTAAAAACTTGCATGGCAACATTTGACTGTATGCATCTGCTTCCTCTTAGTCCAAAGAGAAGAATTTTCTTTTCCTTTCTTCTTTTTTTTCTTCTTAGCAACATCAATAGGGAGGCGGGTCATGCCCACACACTGCGCTCTGTAGAACTATTGTGAGGACAATATGCAATGTGTCAACTTTTAAAAAAAGAAAGGGGAAAGAAAAAAAAAAAAGTAATGTTGATTGAATGTGTTAATTTTTAATTGTTTGATCAATCTTATATACCTATATCTATTAATCTAAACTGATCTGATGATGAAAATATGTAATATAACCATTGTTAAATTTAAACAATAAAAATATTAAATCATGAAAAAAAACTTGCATGGCTGTAGCCTTCTAATTGTATCTTTAATTAAACAACATAGAATTAAAACTGAATTTATAATGAAGGCTGTTGGTACTTCTCCATAGGAAATGTTAAGGGTTTTATCAACATTACTAGAAGAACAACTGCAATAGGGTCATCTCAGGCCTACTTTATCACAACTATTTTTAAAACTTCTAGGAGGTATAGTAAGTAGAATTACTCCATTCTTTATCAATCATAGTAGATTCCATTCTAATCCTCCAGCTCTGTGGTCATCAGGTTATGCTAATACAGGCACTCTGGTTTCCATTTTTAACAAACTGAGACAATCCCATAATTTTTTTCATCAAAATTCCAAATCTCTGCAAAAGAAATTTAAAATTGCCAGAGCACACACTTGACAAATATTGTTATAGTGTCCTATCTGTCACTCCATTGCTAGGTCTATTCCTCAATAGAGTTCCAGTCCCAGAGTTCTTAGAACTAACCAGTTACAGCAAATGAATACTACTTATATATGCTCTTTTAACAAACTTAAACATATTCATGCCTTTATAGATACCTTCTCATATATAGCTCATGTTATCTGTCATTCGGGTAAACAAAATCAGTGTGGCATTCGACATTGTGTAACAGCCTTTGCTAACGCAAAAGTGTCACAAACAATAAGGCTGATATCTGTCCTGCTTATATTAGTAAACATTGTCAGAGTTTTCTTGATAACTGGAATATAAATTATGTTACAGGGGTCATCTATAGTCGACAACGTCAGCCAGTAATTGCCCACACTTGTATTAAATTAAAATATCTACTAGCTAAACAAAAACATGTGGGATTCAGGGTCAAACTCTGCTACATGTGTTTTAACTTTTCTAAATTCTTCTCGGTGTGACCTCCCAACAAATGTTCAGAATGGTCCAGCATCATTTTTAAATTAGGCCTGAAGATAGACTTGTATTTCCACAGAAAATTAAAGAGATTTTTTGACCTTGCATCTTGGTCATGGGTCAGACTTGGAAAGTACAACTGCTTAAAGAACAGTTTGCCTATTTAACCTTAAATTCTACTCCCTTAGGTGATAAGCCTGTAAGAGATTATAAGCCAAGCATTCTTATCTTTATTCTAGAAGCTCACGCCTCTCATTCCAAGGAAGATGATTTGGACCCTAGGCTGACCTTCAGGGATCCATACCATGGATGGGTTATTTCCAAATTTAATTATTCTTTCAAATATTGGACCCCCAGAGGAGTCCTACTAGATAAAGATCAAGATTGGGTAGGGATTTCCTTTTTATGCTCTCCCAACTAATCATGATCTCAGAGGCCTTGTACAATGTTAGACGGTCAGGTAGAGGCCTCAGTCCTCTTGTCTGACAACGTACTATCAGTGACAAAGCTAGACCCATACAACATACTTTATGCTAACTAGCCCTGCCTTTCCACGCTGGACAGCTTCAGATTGGGCATCTGCAACTCATAAATGGAGTAAAAGTCATAGTAGTACTAGGAGGTGATTGATATGTAAAATGAAACGTATTGTTTATGATCCTTGTGCACTGCTATAAGGAAGATAGAACGGCGGCAAAATGTTTTCGCGTGGTCACTGTTATCTAGCCCACTGTATCTAACATGAACATCTTCTTAATGACTACATAGTCATGAATATGCGCAAGACGCCCCAAGTTTGCCTTCTGGTTAACTGAAATTTAGTATTCTTCACCTACTTCCCACTTGAATTAAAGCATCACTATAATGTGTCTCATTTTTGTATCCCCTTGATAGCATATAACACAGTTCTACAGCTTTGGGAAATGATCAAAAATATATACAAAAACCAATCCACCCAAATATTACTATGCCTATAGATGGTCTTCAGAGACTAGTGCTGTCAGTGTCACAACAGGCAGCATTTGATATCCAAATTAAAGACTGGGATAAGTGTGCTGATGCTATAGAATAACTGAATCTATTTGCACACCTCAAGGCTCACTGTCTGGTTTTACATTGGAATTGGTGTGCTCATTTCTTGTGTTTGTGAGTCTTCACATGCAAATGTGTTGTAGAGGATTCACCCCAGCAACAACTAGAGACCGTGCAGCCATGACTGACTCTGCTCCATCTTCTTCAAAGCCAAGAAGGGAGAACTGTGGAGGATCACTTGAGCAACTCCTTGGAAAAGAAGCAACTGTCTCCTTTCGGCTGCACCTGGTCCTATTTCCATGCACTGATGCGTGCAGATCTGGTTAGGACGGCTCCTTATCCCTCAGTCAGCTTTAAGGAGTACAGATTGGTGCGCCTCAGGTGGTGAAGTACATGTAGTCTGTTGAAGCAAAGAACAGGGCAGTGATTGCCCAGCTCCTCTAGCTCCCGAATGAAACCCAGGTGAGCCAATATGAAATAGAGAACTGCGTCACGTGCTTCCGGCTGAGCCTCAAAATAAGAGGCTACGACTTCCCGAAACATTACATAGTACCTCAATTGCTCTTCTTTGTAAGCCCTTCTGTCTGCATGTTGCATAAGTGATTTCTAGGCCTCTTCCTGTCCAACCCAGCTCAGGACACTCACCTACTTCCCATCACACTCACAGTCACTCATCGTCAACCCTCTCTTTCTTCATAAATTAATAAAACCTAGGTTATGCCTGGGTAGAGGTCTTTGTTCCAGTTAGCCATCCTCGTAACTGGGCTCTAGGATCCTTTGGCTCCACATAACTACTAATATGCCTAAGTATCTTCATTCTTGCCACAGGTTGCACTGGAGGTGGGAGATTAGATTTCACTAACTATAATTCCAATAATTTTTCCATGGAATTACAAATAAAAACTCCCTGGACCTGGATAAGGACTGGAAAATGCTCTTGGTATTCACCCAGCTAGAAAAGTCTGAGAGAGCTCAGCATTCCCACAGCATGAAAGCGGCCAAAAGAACAGAACAGGCCCTAGTTGCGACTAACTTTTGCCCACACTTAATTAGTGGGTTTCAACACCACAGGCCCTGGCAAGAAACTACTCCACAAACACGTAGAGGAATTGTTTTGGAATCATTTTCCTTCATTTGTTTGTGGTTTTTTTTTTCCCCCTTATGGTTTGTTTCATGTTCATTCTCTATTTTTCTCATTTGTCTTTTTCTGTTACTTTTACATAATTCCATTAACTTTCTTTCATTATTTAATCACACATTTTAACTCACTTGTGTCTCCCCATCTTCCTTCTCTTTCTAGAGTTTTACTTCTTTCATTTCTTCCTTTCTTTTATTGTTAGTTGCTTAATTGACCTTATTCTCTTATTGCCGATATCTTTTCTATTTGTCATGATGATATAGTTGTAGATACTTACTGTATATCATTTCTTTTGTCTTTGTGTCCCTATTATTATTGCAGACATCTGTTTTGTTGTCAAGGATGCTATAGCATAATTATGTTTAGTTCATAATGGAATGTCAATCATTGTTTTGTCTTTGACTCCATTATTATGCTTGCTGATGTTTTTCTCTATTGTTAATGGTGGCATAGTTGTTGCTTTTCACTGGTTTTACTCAAAACCAGTCTCTCATTCGTCTTTGTGTCCACAGTATCATTTTCTCTTCTCTGTGTGGTGCTGAGACTCCAGTCCCTGGAAGAAAACTGGACACTGAGAGAACCCTCAAGTATACTGAATAGTTTTAACAGATGTATGCCCAACAAAGCGTAACCAAGGACAGATCACAGGGAGACAGGATCTAATTGAAGTGATCTCCACTGTAGTGACAGAGTTTATCCTAATTAACCCTCAATCCATAATTCAAAACACAGAAACATAAGAAAGCAAGGCAACAAAATGCCCCCTCTAAATTCCTAGCAATCAGAATGCTAATCTCAGTGACACTGAAGTAGAGGAAACTACAGTAACAACAACAACAACAAAGCTCAAAAACCAAATGGTTTAAAGTACATTAGATAAACTCAAAGAAAATTTAATTAAACATATAATTAAAAATTTAGCAATAAACTGTTCAACAGTTTAAGGAAGAAAAAAAACAATACACTGGGTCAAGCAAGACAATACAACATGTGAGGCACCAATCTGGAGAAGAATTAGAAAGTATGAAAAGACAGCAAGCAGATAGATGTGAAAACTTCAATGGAAAGCAGACTTGAGCAACATGAGAGCAGAGAGGCGGGAATAGAAGACAAAGAGGATCGCATGCTCACTTATACCATATGTCGCAAGACACCATAAAACTTGGACCTAAAAGCTACACTATGAATCCAGCAGCGCAACGTCTCCCCCTGGGACCGGCTCACGCACCGTCTTCATCCAGTAGCTCAGAGTCTCCACTTTGGAGCTGCTCGCACGCCACCTTCAACCAGCAGCGCTGCATCTCCCCCAGGACCTGCTCACGGGCCATTTCCATACAGCAGCGTAGCGGCTCCACTTTAGTGCTGCACATGCGCCATCGTCATCCAGGAGCACGGTGGCTCCATCTCGGAACTACCCGCCCTACATCTGGATCCAGCAGCTTGGTGGCCTGCCCAGCTCCACCTCAGACTGAGCCCACCATCCTGACCAAGTCATGCAGCAGCCTCAGCCTGCATCGATCCCCTCACTCACCAACAGCCCAAGCTCCAATTCCACCCACCTTCTTGACCAGGCCTAATGACAGCCAGGTAAGAACTCTCTGAACTGGAGTTCATTCTCTAACTCAAAAACTGCCCATACCCTGACTCAGCCCACTGGCCCCATATGACCACCAACAGTCTCCACACTGCTGACCACCGTCCTGACCCACAGGGCCTTGTGGCAGCCAGCTGCCTGAGCCCTGACTCACAGCGAGGCACATGTAGAGGGGAACAAGCTTGGTGGATCCCGACCCAAATTTCTATAGGCATTAACTGCATAAGTCCATCAAAGTGCAGAGATCACTGCTATAAATATGATAAAGACAAGGAGCAAGAACCAAACTCAGGTCCTGAGTCCACCCAAAACAAATATAGGAGACACTATCATGGAAGAAAACAGGAATCATGCAGATGAAATCTCTGAATTGGTAGCATCTGAGGTAGACAGACAAGTGCAGAAATGTATGGAGCAACTCAGATCAGAGATAACATCTGAAGTAAAAAAAAAGAAATGCATGAATTAATAGACTCTGAAGTGGAAAAACAACTGCAGAAATGTATAGAGCAAACCAGAGCAGAAATAATATCTGAAGTTAAAAAAAGACATGTCTAAATTAATAGCATCTAAAGTAAGGGAACAACTACAGAAAGGTAGAGAGGAGAACAGAACAGAAATAATCCCTGAACTAGAGAGAGAAAGGACTATAATGGGAGACTTCAATACTACTGAAGAAGACATTGATAAAAAAAAATTAGAGGAGAATAGAAAAATGACGGATTCCCTGGTGGAGCAATATAGGAAAGAAATAGATCGCATGAAACAGTTTCAAAAAGATGTACAAGAAAATAAAATCTCAATCACAAGTTGGCAAAACCACATGAACAAAAGTGAAGATAGAGTGTCAGATCTGGAAGACACAGTCACAGTTGGTGAAAAGGTAAGAAAGGATCTCTTAAAAACAACTAGGCCACAGGAAAAAATAGTTCAACATCTGCAAGATGATGCAAAAATGAACAACGTGAGATTAATAGGAATTAACGAGAAGGAAGGAGTCAACACAAATGATATAAAAGGAATATGGGCAGAAGTAATAGCAGAAAACTTCCCAAATATGAGAACACAATTGGACATTCAGGTAACTGAAGCATACAGAACCCCAAATAACATCAACCCGAATAAAAACACATGCAGACCTATAATAGTCAAGATTCCAGAAATTCAGCAGAAGAATAGAATACTAAAAGCTGCTAGAGAAAAGAAACAGATCACATTTAAAGAAAAACCCATCAGAATACCAGCGGATTTCTCTTCACAAACTATGAAGTCAAAGAGAGCATGGAGCAGAGTGCTTCAGTCTTCCATGAAAACAAATTTCATCCCAGACTGCTATACCCGCCAAAACTCTCTTTCAAGTATGAGGGATAAGTGAAATACTTCTGTGACAAGGAACAACTGAAGAATATCATGTCAAAGTGAACTCTACACAGTATACTAAAAAATATTTTAGAGAGGGACAAAAGTGACTCAATGTCAAGAAATGAGAACAGAAAGATTCCCCCAAATAGGGTACTCAACTAAACACAGGAGAAAAAGGGATAAACAGTAGTAAGTAAAAGTCATGTCAATCATAAATCAAAACATATCAATTATAACCATCAATGTAAATGGACTCATTCTCCAATTAAAAGAAAAAGACTGGCAGAGTGGATAAGGAAGCAAAATCCAACAATATCTTGTATACAAGAAACACACTTAACTCACAAAGAAACTCATAGGCTAAAAGGTAAAGGGTGGAAAACAATACTATATGCTCTAGCACCTCAAAAAAAATCAGGAGTAGCAATCCTGTTTGCAACAGTCTAAACTTCAAACCAAGACTGGTCAAATGAATTAAAGAAGGCCACTACATACTGGTTAGGGGAATAATTCAAGATAAAGAGGTAACACTCATAAATATGTATGCACCCAACACAGGAGCAGCAAGTTATATAAGGCAAACCTTAATGGACATGAAAAACCTAATATCCAATACCACAATCTTAACAGGAGACCTTAATACCCCCTTATCCGAGAAAGATAGATCAAGCAGACAAAAAATTAGCAAAGGAGTAGCAGAACTGAACCAGAACTTGGAACAACTGGAATTAGTAGACATACACAGAGTGTTCCATCCAACCACTTCTGAATACACATTTTTTTCAACTGCACATGGGACATTTTCTAAAATAGACCACATATTAGTATATAGGTCATGCTTAAGTATATGCAAGAAAACAAAAATTATCCCATACATATTATCTTACCACAGTGCAATAAAACAGGAAATAAATGACAAAAGAAACCACAAGAACTCCAGAAATACATGGAAATTAAAAAACACTCTTCTCAGCAACCAGTGGGTTACAGATGAAATTAAACAAGAAATTAAACAATATCTAGAATTTAATAAAAATTCAAACACAACCTACCGGAATTTATGGCATGCAATGAAGCAGTTCTTAGAGGGAAATTTATAGCTCTAAACTCACACATTAAGAATACACAATGGGACCTGGTACCACCACCAAAACAAAACAAAGCAAAGAATACACAATGGGAGCGCATAAATACTCTCATGGAGCACGTAAAGCAACTAGAAATGGAAGAGCAAACGAAATTCAAAGCCCAAAGGCAGGAGAAAATTATAAAGATTGGAGCAGAATTAATTTAATTGAGACAAGGAAAACAATACAAAGAATTAATGAATCAAAAAGCTGGTTCTTTGAAAGATTAAATAAGATTTATAAGCCCCTAGCTAACCTCATCAAAAAGAGGAAAGAAAAGATTCAAATTTAAGCAATAAGGAATGGAAAGGGTGAAATTACTACAGATCCAGCAGAGATCCAGAGGATCATAAATAGCTACTTTGAGAATCTTTACTCTCACAAAATTGAAGACACAGATAAAACGGACAGATTCCTAAAAAAGTACAAATTACCAAAACTGAATCAAGAAGACATAAGTACTCTCAATAACTCAATAGCAGCCAATGAAACACAAAATATAATAAAAAAGCCTACCGACAAAGAAAAGTCCGAGACCTGATGGATTCACCACTGAATTCTACAAGAAATTTAAAGAAGACATAATCCCAACACTCCTCAAACTCTTCAATGCAATCAAAAAGGAAGCAATCCTTCCAAAATCATTCCTAGAGGCAAGTAGTGCACTGATACCAAAACCAGAGAGAGATGCAACTAGAAAAGAAAACTACAGGCCAATTTCTCTCATGAGCATAGATGCAAAATTTCTCAATAAATTACTTGCCGCAAAATGCAACAAGTCATCAAGAAGATTATACACCATGACCAGGTAGGATTCATCCAAGGGATGCAAGGATGGTTCAATATATGCAAATCTATAAATGCAATACAATAGAGCCAAAACCAAAAATCACATGATCGTCTCAATTGATGCCAAAAAGGCCTTTGACAAAGTCCAACACTCATTCATGTTCAAAGTCTTACAGAAAATTGGAATAGAGGGCCTCTACCTCAAACTGATAAAAGCCATCTATGACAACCCAACAGCCACCATAATTCTAAATGGAGAAAAACTGAAGTCTATTAGTCTCAAATCTTGTACAAGACAAGGATGTCCCCTATCACCACTCCTATCCAGTATAGTTCTGGAATCATTAGCTACAGCCGTTAGACAAGAAAGAGAAATAAAAGGAATAAGAATAGGTAAAGAAGAAGTAAAACTATCACTATTTGCAGAAGACATGATAATCTACTTAGAAGACCCAAAGAACTCCACTAAGAAGCTACTAGAATTAGTACATAAATTCAGTAGCATAGCAGGTTATAAAGTCAACACACAAAAGTCAATAGCATTCCTCTGCACAGATTACAAACACACTGAGAGAGAAATTAGAGAAACAGTACCTTTTATAATAGCACTGAAGAAAATGAAATACTTAGGCATTAACCTAACTAAGGAAGTAAAAGACCTTTTCAGTGAAAATTACAGTACTCTGAAAAAAGAGATCCTAGAGGATTTGAGAAAATGGAAAGATATTCCCTGCTCCTGGATAAGAAGAACCAACATTGTGAAGATGGCAATCCTCCTTAAATTGTTACACAGATTTAGGGCAATTCCTATCCAGATACCATCAACATACCTCACAGACATGCAGAAATCATTCCTAAAACTTATTTGGAACCAAAAATTGCAAAGACAATTCTGGGCAACAAACGTAGAGCAGGAGGCATTACAATTCCTGACCT
>PVJA010056862.1:0-10653 GCA_004027025.1 Myocastor coypus
GAAAGAAACCTTTTGTCCAAGAGAGGAACAGGGGGGCGGGGAGCAGGTTGTCTTCCTGTAGTAACTTCAAGTAAGCTCAGCTCAGGTTGGCATTGTTTCTAACAGGAGAACACTTAAAAAAATACCCAGTTTGCGGTGCTGCTGAAAGAAGTAGATGCCACACTTTATCCACATACTTCAGGCACCCATGCCATCACAAATGTACTCTAACCTAAAAATATTGCTGTAGATAAGATGCATTTGTCTGCTTGAGAAAAATGAAAATGTAGGACAACATGGGCCACTCTACTTCCCTCAGTGTGAACACTGCAGGAGGGTGAGGTGGAAAGTGTTTTGCGGCTTAGGGCAAACACTAACCTGGACTTGGGGTGGGGTGGGTTAATGAACTGTTGCAGGGTGATGTCACAGGTCTGGAGCGGGGCGGGGGAAAGACCGAGGTGATTGTGACGGAAGGTGTGACCACTGTTGCCTACACACTGGATGAGGGCCTTATTGAGTTTGGAACAGCCATTGATGACGGCAACTATACCCGGTAAGAGGCTGCTGCTAACCAGTGTGGTGGTAGGAGAGGCTGGGGCTGGGAGAGGTAGTTGGAATGGCTATACAACTGGCCCTCTCTAGTCAGAGACTAGTGCTCTAGGGAAGAGACTAAACAAAGTGGGCAAATCATTGACCAGCCCCTCCCATGCCCTACCTGAGTACTGATTCATCTGTGGCTTCTGGATCCTGCCCTCATTCCACACTGTGCTTTCTTTCCTCTCCAGAGCAGCAGCCTTCTTGGAGACCCTAGAGATGACCCCTGAAACAGAGGCAATGTGGAAAACGTTGAGTAAACTGGCACTGGAGTCAAAGCAGCTCCACCTTGCCGAGAGGTGAGGCAGATGTGCAGAGCTGAGCTGCCCTGACTGTGGCAGGGCTGGCCCCATCCCTATTTCTTTCTTTCTTTTTTTTAATAAATAAATAAATAAATATTTATTTATTTATTTATTTATTTATTTTAAATTTAACAATGGTTTTATTACATATTTTCATCATTGGATCAGCTTAGATTAATAGATATAGGTATATAAGATTGATCAAACAATTAAACATTAACACTTTCAATAAACATTACTTTTTTTTTTTTTTTTAACAGTTGACACACTGCATATTGCCCTCACAATAGTTATACAGAGCACAGGATATGGGCATGACACACCTTCCAATTGATATTGATAAGGAAAGAAAAAAATATTTAGAGTTCTTATATTAGGGAGACTGTATGATATTTACACATGTATGTCTGGTTTATTTCACTAATGAGTATATGTTCAATATACATCCGTTTATATATGAAGTCTTCCAGCTTATCATTCTTTATGGCTGAGTAATATTCCATTGTATAAAAACACCACATTTTTTTCAACCATTCTTCAAATGATGGGCATTTTGGTTGTTTCCAAGATTTGGCTATTACAAATTGAGCTGCTATAAACATAGGTGCACAGCCCATCCCTATTTCATGTGTGGGCTGCTCCTGCCCAGTGTTTTGCCACTGCTTCCCTTCCGCAACAAGTATGAGAGCCCCTTGTGGGGTCTTTGCCTCAAAGACCTCCCATCCCAGGTGATAGGCCTTTTATTATTTTTGTTTTCCCCTCTTGCTGCTAAGTACCCCCTAAGAGTTTTTAACCTAGCCAGGTATGGTGGCTCACACCTGTAATCCCAGCATTTGGGAGGCAGGGGCATAAGGATCCTTGGGAGTTTCAGACTAACCTGGTCTAAAAGTGAGCTTAAGGCTAGCCTCAAGTTCATAGTGAGACCTTGTCTCAAAAAGACCAAACAAAGAGAAAAGCCAATGGCTCTCCTCTGATGTCTTGCAAGAATAGAGTTCATAGAACAAAGTTAGTATTCCAGACTCCTTTTTTTTAATGTTTAAAAAATATGTATTTATTTATTTAGTACAGGATCTTGCTATGCAGCTCAGACTCCTAGTGATCCTCCTGTTTCAGCCTCCCCAGCTCTGAGATTACAGGTGTGCACCACCAAGCCCAGTTTCAGTGGCCCACACAGTGTGCTCACGATTCTGGGGCTGGCATGGCCTATAGTGCTGGGAATAGAACCATGCTAGGCAGGTTCTTAGACCACTGAGCTATCTCCCTGGCCAGGATTACAGACTTCTTGAGTTCAAACTTTAGTTCCCCTCATAAAGTTGAATAACTTCAGGGAGGTTAGAGCCCTTTCCAAACCTGGGTGTTGGCCAGGGAGATAGCTCTGTGGCACAAGTGCCTGCCTGGCAAGTACAAGGTCATGAGTTCAAACCCTAGTCCTGCCAAAAATAAATAACCAAACCTGGGTGTCAATTTTTTCTACATATAAGGCTGATGATTACAGTATTTACCTCACAAGATGATAAAGAAGAATGACAGTGGATGGTGATGGTAGTGAAGAACAAGTCAGAATGTGGGCAAAGAGCATGTGATTTTTAAGTGCTAAGTATGAGTTGCTACTGTTCAACTAGGAGCTGTCCGTGAGCTCTTCCCCCGTATCCCTCACAGACTGCCAGCAAGTCCCTGGGACTCAGTCTTCTAAACATATTCCACATCTTATACCTTCCAACCCCACCATTTCCTATCTGCACTGTTGTGAAGCTTCTTAATTAGTCTCAATGTTACCAGTCTTGTTTGTGTGTTTTTATGTTGTTGGGCATGGAACCCATGACCTTGCATGTGCTAGGCAAGTGCTCTACCACTTGCTATGCCCCCAGCCTTGTTAGCAGTCCTATACTTCTGTAGTCCATTCCATAGCAGATGAGCACATTTTTTAGAACTTAGATTGTGTCATGTTTGTGCTCATACCTAGTAGTTTACTGTTTTGTTTTATTTTGTTTCATTTATGGGACTGAGGTTCAAACTCACAACCTTGCACCTGCCAGGCAAGCACTTGTGCCACGAAGCTCTCTCCCCACCCCTGCTTACTGTTATACTTAGTAAAAAAATGCAGACTCCTTGGTGTGGCCTGTTTCCTCTGCCTCCTTTCTATGCCAGTTTTCCACATGCCACATGAGTCTCCTCCTGGGTCTTTGAGCTCACCAGGCTTATTCTTTTTTTTTTTTTTTTAATAATTTTTTATTTTATTTATTTATGTTTCTCTTGTTTCATAACCTTTATTTGCTTATTCACTCATTTTTATGGCTGGCTCAGCCCGCGCCCTGAGGGCAGGGCTGGCGCAGCATGTGGTGCCGGGGATCGAACCGCAGTCCCTGAAGCCTCCCAAGCTTTCCCAAGCAGCCGCTTTAGACCGCTGAGCCATCCTGCTGGGCCCCTCACCAGGCTTATTCTTGCTGCAGGCCTTGACCTGAGTCTCTCCAGGAATAGCTTTTCTGTGCCTCCTCACCACTGGCTCTTTGTTGAAGTCAGGCCTCAACTCAAAAATTGGATCCTCATAGATGCTCTCTCTACCTCCACCTTAAATAGATCCCTCATATACTGTATTTTATTTGTGGTTCTCCCAAGTTACCTTTATTAATTTGTTTAACCATCAGTTTGTCTCCACTGGGATAGAAGCTCCCTTAGAGCAAGACCTACATCTGCTTTATTTTCTGTTGGGCTTTCAGTGATGAGAACAATGCCTGGCATCTAACAAATACACCATATGTGTTTGCAGAATCAGTGACTTAAAATGATGTGCTTACAATGTTACTTTTTTGTATCATTGCCTCTACTCTGTAGGTGCTTTTCTGCTTTGGGCCATGTGGCAAAAGCTCGATTCCTGCATGAGACCAATGAGATTTTAGATCGTGTGTCCTGGAAATATGCAAGTATCATTTTGATTCATTAAATCTTTCAAGTTGAGATTTTTCTTAGTGTTTTGTTTTGTGAGGCAGGGTCTCACTGTACAGTTCAAGCTGCCCTTGAACTCGCTGTGTAGCCCAGGCTAGCCTCAAACTCACAGTGTTCCTTCTTCAGGCTCCCAAGTGCTGAGATTTTTAAACATTTTTAAAGAATAAAAATATCAGCCAGGCGTGGTGGCTCACGCCTATAATCCCAGCACTTGGGAGGCTGAGGCAGGAGGATCAGTGCAAGTTTGAGACCAGTCTGGGCTACAAAAGTGAGCTCAAGGCCATCCTGAACTGCATAATGAGACCCTGTCTCAAAAAGAAAAAAAAAAAAAGAATAAAAATATCTGTGTTAGTACATGTTTTCAATGTGCAGCATTTACATTCATCATTGGGGAGTTAATTCTTTTTCTCTTAGTATTCAATATTCAGCTCCCTGATTTCTAGCTTTCCAGACATCCCTAGTTTCTTCTACGTTGCCCAGCCCTCCTCTACCCTCAAATTGGACCATTTTGGAGTTGCTTGTGAAATGTCAAGCCCCTAACCGGTTCCCTTAAAGGTGTGAAGTGTTTCCAGTCTCGGCCACACAGACCAGAGTCTTATTTTTTCCTACAGGGTGGAGAAGGAATATACTTCTATCAGATCCGAGCACGTCTAGCTATGCTGGAGAAAAATTACAAACTGGCTGAAATGATCTTCTTGGAGCAGGTAAGAAGAAAAGAGGGACAGGACAAAGTAGAGGATCTGAGGGGGAAAAGGCAAGCCCCAAAGTTCGAGGGAGAGCTTCCGGAAAGGTTTGGAGAGTTTATTTGTTCCTTCCTTAATTTCCTCCTCTTATGTTAGTCTTTATCTAGGTAAAATTCCCTTTTGTCCTTTAATAACTTCTTGTCAGTGTTTTGTTATGTTTTGTTTTGGGGATAGGGTCCAGTCTGCAGTTCAGACTGGCCTTGAACTCGCCATAGCCCAAGCTGGCCTTGAACTCACAGCAATTCTCTTGCCTCAACCTCCTGAGTAGGGTTACAAATGTGCACCACCATTCCAGACCCTTGTTATTGTAATTCTTGTGCACAAAATTCATCCAGATTTTGTGGGTCCCAAAATTTATTCAGCTTGAAGAGCTCTCTAAGAAAAATTGGCCTTGGAAGCATCTGTGCCCCAAGCCTTTTATTTTTCATGTAAATCCACCCTAAGGGGTTGGAGTTGTAGCTCTGTGGTAGATCATGTCCCTAGCTTAATGAGTCACTGGGTTTGATCCCCTGCACCACCAAAGAGACAGAGCCAGAAACAGACACTGGGAGATCTGTGGAGTAGTTAAAGCAGTGGTTCAAAACCTTTCTAATGCCATGACCCTGAAATACAGTTTCTCATGTTGCAGTGACCCCAAACCAAAAAATAATTTTGGTGGCAACTTCAAAACTATAATTTTGCTACAGTTATGATTCGGAATGTAACTACCTGGTATGCATTATGTATTCTGATTGCTACAAATCAAACATAATTTAAACATAGTGATTAATCACAAAAACAATATTTATATGTTGAGAAATATTTATTACTAATTCCAACAAATAACATTTCACCATGGCATAGCATGGGTTTAAAAAGCAATTGGAAGGGGCTGGGGAGATAGCTCCGAGGCACAAGTGCCTGCTGGGCAAGTGCAAGGTCGTGAGTTCAAACCCTGGTCCCACAAAAAAAAATAAATAAATAAAAATAAAAAAAATAAAAAGCAATTGGAAATATGTGTTTTCTGATGGCTTTAGGTAACCCCTGTGTTTTGATTTTTCGATCCCCGCCAGGGTCACAACCCACAGGTTGAGAACTGCTGAGTTAAAGGGTAAGGGGTGAGGTGCTCCATCCCCATAGCTTGGCACTGAAGCCACAGGGAACAAAACATGGTGATTTTTGATCATCGTATCTTTCTTCCTTCTGTGTGATTTTCCTAGAATGCTGTTGAGGAGGCTATGAACATGTACCAAGAACTACACCGCTGGGATGAATGTATTGCTGTGGCTGAGGCCAAGGTACAGGGTCTATCTTCTTCACAGTGTCCAGAGTCTTATTCCACTAATTTCAGAAAACTGCTTTTGTCAGAAAACTATTGTAGGGGGCTGGGGAGATAACTCAGTAGAATAAGTACCTGCCTGGCAAGTACAAGGTCCTGAGTTCAATGTCTAGTATCAGGAAAGAAAGAAAGAGAGAGAGAGAGAGAGAGAGAGAGAGAGAGAGAGAGAGAGAGAGAGAGAGAGAGAAGGAAAGCAAAGGAAAGGAAAGGAAAAGAAAAGAAAAAAGCTATTGGAACTAGGATAGGGCTGGGGTTGCAATCTGAAAGGATAAGGAGTTAAGATTTTGTGACCTGCTCCAGAGGGACCAGAGAAACATGGAAAGCAGGACAAGAAGTGTTGATGTGATGCCTGGTCTCTTCTGTGCCTGGCCAGGGACACCCAGCCCTGGAGAAGCTGCGCCAGGATTACTACCAATGGCTGATGGATACACAGCAAGAGGAGCGAGCAGGTGAACTTCAGGAGAGCCAAGGGGATGGGTTGGCAGCCATCAGCTTGTACCTCAAAGCTGGGCTCCCTGCCAAAGCGGCTCGGCTGGTGCTGACCCAAGAGGAGCTGCTGGCCAACACAGAGCTGGTAGAGCGGATCACCACAGCTCTCATCAAGGGGGAACTTCATGAAAGGGTATGGCTGACTTGCTGTTCCCAACCCTACCTCCAGGGTTCTGTTCTCCTCTCCCATTTAGTGGAATCCTGGGTGCATAGGTCTCCCTGACTGTTATCATTCCTTCTTTTTGGAGCTGATTCTTCATTCCTTGTGTTGTAGCAGTTTCATTGTATATACGTGTTAACAGGCAGGTGACCTCTTTGAGAAGATTAGAAATCCACAGCGGGCCCTTGAGTGCTATTGTAAAGGCAACGCATTCTTGAAAGGTACTAGACACCCGCAAGCTGTTCTTTACTATTGCATACTTTTGTGCACCCAGTTGGGGCATCTGTTCCAGTTGACTGGCTTTAGTTCTCTGCCATTCCTCCACTTCTCACCTAGTCTCCATGCTTCATGTCCCAGCTCTATTGTCCTGAGTCCGATGCCTGGAATTCTGAGCCAAGTATCTTCTCTCTCCCTGGCAGCTGTAGAGCTGGCTCGATTGGCCTTTCCCACGGAAGTGGTGAGACTAGAGGAGGCATGGGGGGACCACTTGGTGCAGCAGAAGCAACTTGATGCCGCCATTAATCATTACATTGAAGCCAGGTATGGTGGCATGGGAATAACTGGAGATTTGGGAGAGAAGTGAGAGGTGATGGGAAAGGGAAGATACCACAGTCTAAAAGAAAAGATCTCCAAGTTAGGTAGGCTCCCAGGACTGTAGCTCCATGCTAGAGTGTTTGCCTAGCACACATGAAGCCCTGGGTTTGATCTCTAGCACAGCAAGAAATTAAAACAAAAATTAAAGTGGAATGTGGATGAGGAGTTTCTTCCACTGATCTTTTTCTTTCTTCTTGCATATTTATATCTTTCTCAACACTGCCAGGTGCTCCATTAAGGCAATTGAGGCTGCCCTGGGTGCCCGCCAGTGGAAGAAAGCAATTTACATATTAGATCTACAGGATCGGAACATTGCGTCTAAATACTATCCTCGAGTGGCCCAGCACTATGCATCCCTTCAGGAGTATGAGGTGAGGAAGAAACCCTTTGTGTAACGTGAGGCACAAAATGCAGTACAGGGTTTGAGCAGAGTACCACAACAGGAAATGAGGCTAGCTAACCAAATCTGTCTTTCCCTGGCCCAGATAGCATTATCATTATGAATAAGAAGGAAGCATTTATTTTCCTGGTTTTATTTCAACATGATGACATAGATACCTCTTAGCCTAGATAAATAAATCTCTAGCCATCTTTCTGCACCAGCCCTAGTGATTTTTTTTTTTTCAGTGTATTTGTTACAGGGTCTCACTACCCAGCTCAAACTCATACTGATCCTCCTGTTTTCAGCCTTCCCAATGCTGTAATTAGAGACATACACCACCACACCGGGTTTCAGTGGCAAGCCCAGCACTCCTGGGAGTGGGGTTGGTGTAGCATGTGGTACAGGGGATTGAACCCCAGTCTCTACACTTGCCTAAGGAGGTACTTAGTCTGCTGAGCTATCTCACTGGCCCTGCCCCAGTGATTCTTCATGAACAACTCTATCATAACTACAATGCAAATAATAATAACAATAGTAGTAATAATAATAATAAAATAACTACAGTGAAGAATTGCCTTATGCTGCAGAAATGTGAAGGCCTTGAAAATTCCATTATATTGTTCTCATGCTACTTTGATGCTGTTTTTATTTATTTTTTTGGTAGTTAGGATTGAACTCAGGACCTTGTACTTGCCAGGCATGCACTTATGCCACTGAGCTATCTCCCCAGCCCTGATCTTTTCTTTTCCTCTCTTTCTTTCCTTTTTTATTTTATTATTTTTTAAATAAACAGTTACAGATACTATTCCCCAATACCAATCTCTTCTCTATTATTTAAGTTGCTTCTCAGGTTCTCCACAGTCCCAGCTCGGGTTTGTTCCTTCATGCAAGCTGCCTTAATTCTGTTGCTCTGACCCTTAGTGTCTCCCTCTCATCTACTCCAGACTGCTGAGGAGCTGTACATTAAGGGAGACCGGACCAAAGATGCTATAGACATGTACACCCAGGCTGGCCACTGGGAGAAGGCCCACAAGGTAGCCAATGGATGGAGTCCTTGCTGGGAGAACTCTGCCTTACTCCTTGATTTCTGACATCCCTCTTTCACTAACTTCCCCAAAAGCTGAGAAAGTACCAAACTGTAGTTTGGATAACTGATCCTTCACCACAGGGAAAGATAAGATGAGGAAAGGCACCTGTCTCTGAGCTTTTTAAGTCTGAAAAGTGCAGATGGGTATGGGGGCTGAGTAATCTGAACTGCTATTTCAAGCTTCTGGTACTTGATGACTTTGTTCTCACCACTACACTCCTGAGCTCAGTGAATGTAGTAGGAACATGGCGATGGCAGGTCATGGCCAGGGCACAAGGCCTCACATACCCTACTGCCTTAGCAGAATGTAGTCTGTCTCTGCTCCTTATAGACTTGCAATTCCCTGATCTGACTAGTATCTGACCAGCACCCCATGATTCCTGGGTGAGTTGCAATTCCTGGACAGAAAGGTTCTCCTGATACCCTGTTTCCCTTGGGAATTGGTATTTCCCTTGTTTTGTACAGCTGGCAATGAAATGCATGCGACCAGAGGATGTGTCAGTGCTGTATATCACTCAGGCCCAGGAAATGGAGAAGCAGGGAAAGTACCGCGAGGCTGAAAGGTGAGCAGTGGCTTAGAGCATCAGAGCTGGGTGACAACATGCAGTCTGAAGATACATACCCTCTGCCCAGATGCTGTGGCATCAAGGCTCTAGCTGTAGAAGGCCCCAGGTATATCTCCCATCCCCAGGCTGTACGTGACAGTGGAAGAGCCTGATCTTGCAATTGCCATGTTCAAAAAGCACAAATTGTATGATGACATGATCCGCCTGGTAGGAAAACACCGCCCAGATCTGCTTAGTGACACACACCTCCACCTGGGCAAGGTGAGTCCCCTCCTAGCCATGCCCAGCTCTTCTTCCACCAGGCTTCCTCTCCACATCTCCATCTGACCTCTCCTGCAGGAGCTGGAGGCTGAAGGCCGACTGCAGGAGGCAGAGTATCACTACCTTGAGGCCCAGGAGTGGAAGGCAACAGTAAACATGTACAGGTCCAATGGGCTTTGGGAAGAGGCCTACCGGGTAAGGAGTCCAAGGCCACTCTAGGATTATAGCTGTCATTCTTTCCCACTTTCATATGACTAACTCTAAACTTGTTAGACTGTCTTTGAAATGTAACTAAAACCAGTCTGTTTTGTCCGAAATATGTTTGCATCCATATGTATAAACTTTAGTTTGTAATTTTAAGAGCTTGCACTTTTTGAAGCCCATTCCTGGTCCCTATATTTATGTCAAAATTAGTTAAAAGACCCTGAAAGTTGGCCCCCTCCCTGCTGACTTAGAACAGGAACCTGATCGTCACCAGACCTGGGACCATGAGGGTGAGAACAAATCTGTAGTGGAGGATTGTTCAGTGGTTTTCCTTCCCAGGTGGCCAAGACTCACGGAGGAGCTAATGCCCATAAGCACGTGGCCTACCTGTGGGCAAAGAGCGTGGGAGGAGAGGCCGCAGTGAGGCTACTTAATAAGCTGGGACTCCTAGAAACTACTATTGACCACGCTGCTGAAAACTGGTGAGAACTGACACCTCCATGAGCCCCTGCATGAAAATTATTTCCAAAACATGAAGCAAGAATGAAGAAATGGGGTAAGAGATCCTTGGAAGGACATGCTGGAGCACAGGAATAAGTTGATAACTGTACTCCCATTTGGTAGAGGCTCCAACTGTGATACTTCTTTGGTTCTCAGAAGAGGGCAGAGAGTGAACAACTTGTAAAGCCAGAACTGTACGAAGCTAATAAATTACTTTTAGGTAGTGGAAGTGTGATTTTGTTAAATTCAGAATGAGTTCTTGCAAATGTTACAAAAGGCCAGGGGCAGACTCCAATCTCTAGAGTAGTCTTGCTTATCTTTGGAGACCCACCTTCCTGCTAAGGAAGGTGTCAGGGGCTCAGGAGGATGTGAGGCAGCACAAGGGCCCTCCTGCTGCACTTAGGGAAAGCATGATTCTGTCCAGCTGTCTCTTCAGCGACAAGGCTGCAAAGATCAGAAGCCCACCTGCCTGTCTTTCTTTCCATCTCCCTGTGTTTTTCTGTCACTTCTGCTATTTACTTTCTTTCTTT
>PVJA010056863.1:0-10654 GCA_004027025.1 Myocastor coypus
GGCTCCTGCTCCGGCTCCTACTCCTGCTCCGGATCCTGCTCCGGCTCCTGCTCCGGCTCCGGCTCCTGCTCCGGATCCTGCTCCGGCTCCGACTCCGGCTCCGGATCCGGCTCCGGCTCCGGCTCCGGCTCCGGCTCCGGCTCCTATTCCTCATCCTGCTCCGGCTTCTGCTCCTGCTCCTGCTCCTGCTCCTGCTCCCGCGGCCCCTGTGGCCCTGGAGCCGGCTGCGGTTCCTTTTCCTTCCTCTACTTCGGGAACTACGCCTCTCACGACTTCTGGTATGTTTGTGAGATTTCTTACCCCTGTGACTGCTTCTCCTCTTCCTCTCGGACTCCCCGTTTCTCTTGTAGGAGTGGTCTGCACCAGGGCTTCTTCTCCTCCTCCTTCGGGGCCTGCCACGGCCTGCCCTCTCCCTCCTATCAACGTTTTTACCAAAGGAGGAGCCAGTCTGATCTGGAGACAGGTAGAGGTCTCTGTTAGCTTCCCAAAATTCATTGTTGGGATTTCTGAACACATGGAGAAAGTTGCAGTGTTTTCCTCTTGGACATTGTTGTAGTTCAAATAAACCTGCATGGCAGAGATGAAACGACAGTCACTTCTGAGTATTCCAAAGTTGGCACTTACCTTTCAGAAGATCTGAGTAGTCCAAGCAGATTTAGTTTTAATACAGACTGTTCTTTAAGAAAGGTGCTGTATAGGTTTCACCTATTGCTTTCACTTTATTAATTAAAAGGACTAAAAAAAAAAAAAAAGACTTACATCCAAGCACTCAGACTCAGAAGGCTGAGTTTAGGACCAGCCTGGACTACAAAGTGAGTTCAAGGCCAGCCTGAACTATACAGCAAGAGCCTATGTTTAACAAAATAAAATAAATTTAGAGGGTCAGGCGTTTATATTAACTGAACAGTGTGGTTGAATATTTGAAAATATTCAAATGCTCTAATGAATGACACTTGGAAAGGTAATGAATTTGAAGTTTTAATTAACCACAACATCCCATGCTTCTACTGTAGTGAGAGTGAAAGAGAAAATATGGTAACCATGTTATTCTTAAAGTTTTACTATCCACTAAATAACCATTTTCACCCCTTATTAAAATTGAAAAAGGTAGACTTCAGGATCCATGCAGTCACATGCTTTGAGGGCATGGAAAAGGCAAAATGGAACTACTGGTTAAAAGAAAAGGCCAGACATAAGTAGAGGATGTTGTATGTTCTTCGCATTTTAAGAATAAGACAATAAACACTGGCTATAAATTTACACATTGACTTTTTTAAAATCCGCTTATTTGACATAGGGTCTTGATACACAGTGCAGACTCATAATGATCCTGTCTTAGCCATCCTTAGTGCTGGGATTACAGGCATGCACTGAAGCGCCACTGGTTTTGGTGGTTGGCATGGTGTTCCTAGGGTTCTGGGGCCTGCACAGCACACGCTACCAGGAATTAAACCCAGGTCCTTGCACTTGCCAGGCGGGTACTTATACCACCGAGCTATCTCCCCAACCCACAAAGTGCTGTTAATACAGAAGATACAGTTCTAAAACTAAATCTGGGCTGGCAAGATAGCTCAGCAGTCTAAAGTGGCTGCTTAGGCAAGTGCAGGGGAATGCAGTTTCATCCCCAGCACCACATGCCATGCCAGCCCCACCCTTAGGGCTGCCTGAACTGGCCAGAGTTCAGAGGCAATGGTTCACGCCTATAATCCCAATGCTGGGGAGGCTGAAAACAGGACGATCAATATGAGTCCAATCTATGTAGTGAGGTCCTATAACAACCAAACACATTTTTTTAAAAAATTAAAGCAAACTATATCAATGACCCAAATGTCAGAGATGCAATTAGCTGAAGAAATATTACTCATAAATACTTGTGCACCTGAGCAACACAGTCCTAGACACCAAAAGTATAAGCTAGAAAGAAAAGTAAAACTCCACAAAATTTTTTGTGCTTCAAAGGACATAAAACCAAAAGCACACAGAAAAGCATTTGCACACTGTGCTATAATCAGGTACTTGTATACAAAGTCAAGAACTCTGATGATTCAAAGTCTAATTAAAGATGGGCTAAGAATCTGAACAGACTTCTCTCCAAAGATGATACACAAATGGCCAATGACAAAAACGTAGAAATTCAACATCATTAATCACTAAGCAAACAGATCTGTAATTTTTTAAAAAGTCCTGTTTTGACATAGTCCAAACCATATTCAGAAGACCCTTCCTGAAATAGATGACTAGATTCCCTGGAACAGCATAAGAATCTGCCTATATGGGTAAAACAGTTCCATCTTTTTGATCTCCTGAACTTTTAAACTTATGGCGTAAGGGTTCATCTTATTTTAAGGCAAAGAATTCTGAAATCTTTTCATTCTTCATTAAAAAATGATTTTTAAATGACAGCATCCATTAAGGCAAAGCTACTAAAGATTCAGACTTCATAAATTATGTATTTTTTCTAAGACCATTTTCAGCAGGTGAGAGCATAGAGCAAAGAAACACAAGTAAAGGGAAAGACAAATGCACCCGTGAGGCATTACCTATTCATCTGGGGAACTTCCAGATTGCTTTGACCAAGGCCACTTTTAGAAATCAGAAAATGACTAGGCCTCTGAAGCTGCTGGCTGCTCTCCAGCCAACATAGTGGGCTGAAAGGCTGAACCACTTCCTGGTTTGCTGCCACTGTCGAGTGAGCCAGTCTAACTGAACATACTGAATGCATACTTAACTGATCCTATAGGACCATGGCCATGATCAAGCAAGGTGTGAAATGTCATCCATAGGTAATATTTGTAGTGGTGATGATGGGAGATTCCTTTGGGACAAAGAAAGGAATAAACAACTCAAAATGAAGAGAGCCAATGAATAGAAAACAGCTCTGAAACTGCAACAAGGACCCAATGAGGGTGCCTAACGATGGCTTCTCAGGCTTCCTGCATTGTCAGACAGGTGGCTCAGACTGAAGATCAAAAGACTGAAATTCTAGCCTTAACTCTGATATGTTGTGACGTTGTCACCTGTTATGGTTTATGTCTAGTTGTCCCTGCAAAGCCTCATGTACTCATCAGGTGAGGACTTCTATAGATTGAGACTTGATCCATGATCCCTGGGATTATGTATTTTAATACTGATGGGATTATCAGTCTGAGTAGGGCTGTGACTATGGGTATGGTCTAGGGTAGATATCCTAAGGCAGAAAGCCTGATTGGAATATAAAGAGACAGAGACAGACTAGAGCTGTTGCTCTGTTGCAGTGTTTGGTTGGCTGCCTCTGTCACCATTTTGCTGCTGTTCTACTGCCATAAACTAGATGCTCTCTACCCTGCTCCACTTAGCCTTGGGCTGGCCAAATATGGACTGAAACCTCCAGTAACTGTGAGCTAATAAACCTTTCCTTCCTTCATCTTGAGTATTGGGTATTTGTCCAGAAACGAGTAAAAAGTAATTTTGGTACCGAGAGTTGGGTCATTGCTGTGACTAACCTGACCATGTGGATTACAAGCTTTGGGGAATGGCTTATGGGAAGAGATAGGAAAGGTTCAAAGATTTCGCCTAAAAGCAAAGCACTAGAATGGCTTCGGCTGTTCAGCTTGGGAGATTCTGGTCAAAGCTCAGACCAGAGGACTGAAAGGCCTGCCTGTAAAGACCAGGCTGAGGAGGTTTCTGCTGGGGAAAAGGACAACATTGGTCATTGGACTCCAGATCATTTGTGCTATGGATTGGCTGAAAGTCTGTCGGAATTTTGCTTGTGCCAGAGACTGCCTAAGACAGATTAAGCATGGTGGACTGAGTAACCTTTCAAGAGATATTTCAAAGCAGCAAACCATTGGGATGGTGGCATGATTGTTACTGGTGGCTTTTAGCCAGATTTATGTTGAAAATAAAGACCAGAAGGCCAAGAAGGATGATTTAAAATGTGACTTTGGCCAGAAAGGAAACATTGGGAAAACTATGGACTGCAAAGATGGAACTAAAAGGGTCTCCATTGCTGGGAAGGAACCAGAAAATCAAAAGGATGGCCTGAGGGCATCACAAGAGGTGGCAACTCTCCGCCCTTTGCAGCCCCAGAATTGCAAAGGGGAGAGGCTTTGCCTTGAGAAGAAAGCCACAGAAATCAAAGTAATAGAATGGCAGCAGCGGCCAAACCAGGTTCCAAAATGGCGCCAGCATGGAGAATATGATTTTGGGAATCAAAATCAAAGTGCTCAGGGATCTAGGCCCTCGACCCCTTCAGCCAAGAGAGAAGAAAGCCCAGCTACTGCTCTAGCTGGTAGCAACCCTTGGCATCATCCACATAAGCATATGCAGAAAGCAAGAGATCTGAGGTTAAGGCTTCCACCTTGATTTCAGAAGAGGGCCTGGGAGGCCAGGTGGTGTGCCCCTGAGAGGGCAGTGTGTGAAGACTTGTGTGTGAGAAGCCCCAGAAGTTTGGAAAAGCCAGGAATGTGGATCATGCTAAGAGGGAGCAAAGCCAGCCTAAGAGAGAAGCCATGGGAATTACCACCAAGAGTGCTGTAGGAGCAGAGTTGCATGGAGCTCACAACTCAGTGCAGACTGCTTCGGATGCTCCAGTTGAAACTATTGGACTTAATGTTTACCCTGCTGGATTTTGGACATGTGTTGGTCCCAATGTTTTGTATTACCCTGTTACTTGCAACTTTTGGAATTGTAATGTTTACCTTATGCCTTTGAATGTTGGATATGTTTAACTTTTCTATTGTACAAGGGCTCACAGTTGAGTTTGCCTTGGATCTTGGAGGAGACTTGGGATTTGGACTTTTCAGCAATGCTGAAACTGTTGGGACTTTGGCAACTCTTCCAGATGGACTAAAATGTCCTTTGTAAAAAGGGATATATATGAGACTTTGGGGGTCCAGGGGCGGAATGTTATGGTTTGTCTCGTTGTCCCCCCCAAAGCCTCATGTAGTCATTGGGTGGGGACATCTATAGATTGAGACTTGATCCATGATCCCTGGGATTATGTATTTTAATACTGATGGGATTACTGGTCTGAGTAGGGCTGGGACTATGGGTGTGGTCTAGGGTGGATATCCTAAGGCAGAGAGCTTGATTGAAATATACAGAGAGACAGAGAGACAGACTAGAGCTGTTGCTCTGTTGCTGTGCTTGGTTGGCTGCCTCTGTCACCATTTTGCTGCTGTTCTCCTGCCATAAACTGGATGCTCTCTACCCTGCTCCACTCAGCGTTGGGCCGGCCGAATATGGACTGAAACCTCCGGTAACTGTGAGCTAATTAAAACTTTCCTTCCTTCATCTTGAGTGTCGGGTATTTGTCCCAGCAATGAGTAAAAAGTAACTAAGACATCACCTCACCTATAAAGTGATCCACAAGGTCTGTTACAGATCACAACAGTAGTGTCCTTTATTTAATAACTCTGTTCATCTGCATAAGGCAAAAGCTATGCCTCATCCCATAAAAGACTGCCCCCAGAATATCCCTTTATATAAAAATGGGACAACTGAGGAAAAATCATTACCACAAATTGCCATTTTCCACCGGGTCACTGGGCAGAATTCACACTGAAGCTGTCTTCCTGCATACCATCGTCCATTAAACAAAGAAAGGGCTGCTTGGCATTCCTCTTCCCTTTAAACCAAAAATCAAAGTATATGATTTATAGTAACTCATTAGAGTTATACTATTAAAGTAGATCAACCCTATTATGAGTTAACAACTTGATTCATTTACTGTAGCACCACCATGTTGATTCTTTTTGTACTGCCAAGGAGTCCTTATTAAAACATTCAGGCTCCTGCAGTTCACTCATAATTTACTCAGAACCCTTTTTACTAACCTACTGAGTGCTTCGGATGCATGGGAACTGGCTTGAGTCAAATCTTCCTAATCTACGACTAGACCATTAAAGTTGCAGGGGTGTTTTTCATTGTTACTACTTTTGCTTTCTCAGCTAGGTTTGTGGTGTTCCGTACTACCATGCTTAATTGAACCCGTTACACATGATGTGATAAGACAAACAGCAAGGTGAGCAGTGATACAGTAACTACTCTCCCAGCTGTCAAAAGCACACTAACATCATTCTGGGTTTCAATCTGTGGCTCTTTAGATTTTTACCTTCTCTATTCTAGTCATTGATTTTCAGTTTGTATTTTACTTATTAAAAATACACATAATAATATAACCATGTTTTAAAAGATTCAAAACTAAATAAGTGCTATATACAAGGAGTGAAACACAAAGGTATTTTTTCAAATCCCTCCTCTGTTGCTGTATTAGCTCTTAGTATTTATATTTTTGAAAATATTATGCCTATGAAAGCTATATATCAGTGGAAAGGTCCCAGGAAACAACAAAAACAAAATACCATATTATGGCAAAATTTAAAGACATTTATGTACACAATACTTACGACTGGTACTGAACATAGACATTGCCCCGCAGATGAGGTTCCAAGTTGCAGCTAACCTAAGGAACAATGAAGAATGCTATGATTACAAAAATTCTAAAAAGAAACCATGCAGTCATCAAATACTTTTGGTCCAAGCTAACATTTCCCAAAATAATTACCACTCAAAGATTCCTAAAGAGATCATAATAGACAACTAATGTCTAAGCATACTTTAGCACATAATAGTCCTAGAGGACTCAGTTATCTGATGTCTGTTGATCTAGGTCTATCTTTCTCCCCAGAAATATGAAATGTCTGACAGGTATAAAAATACTATAATGGAAATCAACCCATAAGAATATTACCCAATTTGACACTAATATTTTCCAGACTGAGAATGTTTAAAGATGTACAACGGTGAAAACCCAGCTGAAGCTTTTCTATCGTATTCTCCATGGCACAGGGGGACACTATTTGGAGGGTGGGTGTGGCCTGTATATTTCAAACACAAACAGATACTGCACATATACACAGCTACACAGACACAAATATATGCACACACATATAGGATACAAACATGTGTTTGCCAGGAAATGTATCATACATATAAATATATGTCTACTATGCAAAACACATATACACATATCTATGCTCATGCACATAAAGAAATGTGTAATGTAGGCCAGGCATGGTGGCACATGTCTATAATCCAGCACTTAGGAGGTGGAGGCAGGGCTGCTGCAAATTCAAAGCCAGCCTAGGGTACACAGCAAGTTCAAGGCCAGGCTGAACTACGTTGTGAGATTTTTTTTGGTGGGACCAGGGTTCAAACTCACGACCTTCAACTTGCCAAGCAGATACTTGTGCCACAGAACTATCTCCCCAGCCCCTACATTGTAAGATCTTATCTCAAAAAAAATTATATGTGTACTAGTAAAAAAATGCATATTATTTTTGTATGTTTTTAAATTTTATGTAAACACTAATTATTCTACATTTCCTTTTTTAAGACATAATAATGTTAACTAAATGACTCAACAAGCACATATCAGATAAATCAAATTAACAAATGAATGTATCTGCTGTAGTAATGATTCCTGTACAAGGTGCTTCCAATTTTCCATCCATAAATGGCGCTATGGTCAGCATTGTTGCATACATCTCTATAGGCCAGGAGCAGCAGAGCACCTTGTAGGTTACATATACCTTCCACTTCCCTGTGCCTTCACAAAGTGCTTTCTGGAGCAGTTTTACTAACACATGCATCCTCACCTAATCTTGTAACTTGTAGAATTTGGAACTTGTTGGACAACAGGCATGAATAATATCTCATTTTCCTATGCACTGTTTTTATTATGGGGTGGGTAAAATATTTCATCATCTGCCTTCAAAAGTGACAAGTTTGATTTTCTTTTGTATAATGGTACATTAAAAGGCCCTCAAATATTCCTACTACTATTTACCTGTGATCTTCAGAATGAATCAATAATTTTACGAATTTGCTCCACAATAGTTTTTATTAGAGCATCCCAAAAGGGGTAGAATCCATACTGAATAATAAGTTACAATGCCATCCATAGAAGGAAGAATAAAAAATGAATAAAAGGACTGTTCATCAGCCAGGCTAATGACCTTAAAGATCATTTAATACTGTGGTCCTAAGGATCCATAATTAATTTTCCCTAATGAATTCTATGTTCTGAAAATTTTCCTACTAAAAATTTACTTAAATTAGCTTTCCATTTGTAATTGCCAAAATGATCAGCATGAGCTTGGCCTTCCTCCCAGTTTTTTAACCAAAAGCAAAACAAAATCTTCATAGTTAGAGAGTGAAGCCTGCCATGGATAATGGTATGATTTCCATTAACCAGTCTCAAGTTTTCAAAGCTCTAGCATTTCCACTTCCCACAGGGGAGCTACTGAAAATCAAATCGTCTCCCTTTCAGGACAAGGAGGGAACACTTAAAGGGACAATGACGTGGCTGAGAACATGGGGCTGGTCAAGCCATGCTCCTTCCATGCTTAGCACTTCTACATGTCATCACCGCATGTGACCGTGCCCTTGCATTATGGCAGCAATGACCTGTGCTGAGGGATGCCCACACAAGAAGGTGCATGCAACAAATATAAATGATTAAGGGGGAAAGACACTTGAAAATAATGTTTCAAAATCTTGAAATCGATTGATAAATGTATAGCATTGAATTTCAGGAGTATTTTTGTTTCATTTTTGTTGTAATTCCCTATTGTCATTTCAAGTAGCAAGCGAAAAGCCATAGCTCATTTCTGTTTTTCTCGAAATTCAGAGTTTCTTTGCTCTTAATACAACAAAGGCATTTGCATTGAGAACTGATCAAATCACAAACAAGGCCGAAGGGTTGACTATGTCAGAGATTCAAATAAGGAGGCCTAGGAACAGCAGGGATTGTGTCTGACTGGATGCTTGTCTAGGAAATACTATAAAGTAATTCTCTAGCATCTGAATGCCTCCTTTTCACCTAATTTGCTGCATCACAGAAAAGAAGGAATCAAGATCTATGTTCCTATATAGCTTCAGTGGGAAGCACACTTCTTAGGCAAAAGAATCAGGCAGGCAACATCAACACAACACACCAGCATGCTCACTGAGTGGAATGGAGCCATAGCGCAAACCCCTGAGCTATAGATGAGGCACCTACAGAGAAAGACACAAGCAGTGTCACAGTGAAAGTGGGTAACTATGTGCAGACAACCTCACACAGAGAATTAAAATCCTGACAAAGAGCCACAACACAAAAGTAATGAATAAATGAAAGGCCCTTTCCAAACTAGACCCTAGCACTTAGGTAACATGACAGTATACGTCAGAATCTGTCAGGACTGGGGTGGTGACATTTCCCAAACATGGCATGCTGACCCCAGGCCTGGCATGTCCCTGTGCACAATCCACTTAGGTGAAACACCAGGGCCTCAGGTCCCCCTGCATCGATCACTTGTGAAAGAGGTGTACTAGGACCGTCCTCTACATACTTGCCCACCTTGAACTGAATCACCTTCCCCACATTCTTAAATTCGGGCAGCACATCATCATAGAAGTCTAGGAACTGCTGGTATGTCTCCTCTTCGCTATATTCCAGGCTTGCATCAGGGTCATAGTCATCCCTCCGGCACTGCTCCATTCCAAATGTTGTAAACATGCTTCTAATAAGAAGAGTGGGACTCGACGTGGGGAAGTTATGTTTACGTGAACACCTGCATGCAAAAGAAAAGCAAATTCACTAGTCCAGTAGTTTTAGAAAAGCACAAATAGCTTGCTTGAAACTGAAATAAAGACTCAAGTAACTTAGCTGCTTTGACTTAATCATAAGTAACAAATCTTACTCAGATCCCAAGTTTCAGCACTTCAGAAAACTGTCTTAAGACTCACCAATATATACGCTTTCTTATTAAAATGTCAAATGAGGAATGACTGCCAAGTTCATATGCCTTTCAGATAACTCTGGATGAAGTTCCAAAAGCCTTTGCTATGTTGAGCCAGAAACAGGCCTACTGCCATAACAGTGTGGTGACAGGTGTGAAATGCCCCATGGCACCTTAGGAGGATGGTAAGAAGAGCACAAGCCTGGTTCCACACACACAATCCTCAGGTGATTTACGTGTCTAAAGAATAGGATAAGCAGGGCTGGGGATATAGCTCAGTGGCACAAGCATCTGTCTGGAATGCGCAAGCCCGTGAGTTTGATTCTTGTTGGTGGAATATGTTCACCTTGTCTATGTACAGCCTTCTATAGTTTTCTTGCTGTTCTTGTTTGTCCTTGCTGGCCCTTATAACCTGTTGGAACAGTTGGTGCTAACACTTTTCCACTGCTCGAAGTAGGAAGCTCAAACTTAAGCACATCTGTACAAATCACACAGCTCAAAGAGATGGCTCCAAGACTGAGCCTACAATCTGGTGCCTGTTCACCAGAGAGTATAATGGGAAATACAATTTCAAGAAGGTAGCTAGCCCCTGTAAAGAACAATGTTCTTTTCAAAGTTTAAGCTAGACTGAGCAAGATAACCTGACCTGGCTGTGCCTGAGTAATTTTTTAATCCTTTTTTTTTCAATTTTTTTATTTTTTAAATTTAACAATGGTTATATTACATATTTTCATCATCAGATCAGTTTAGATTAATACATATAGGTATATAAGATTGATCAAACAATTAAACATTAACCTTTCTAAATCCACATTACTTTTTTTTTCTTTTCCCCCTTCTTTTCTTTGAAAGTTGACATATTGCATATTGTCCTCACAATCATTCTA
>PVJA010056864.1:0-10665 GCA_004027025.1 Myocastor coypus
AATACCTAAATGATACACTTTTCTCCTAATCTAAGAACTCCAAGGTCACCCAATGAAAATAATGTCCACAAACTATTGGGACATCAATCTGCCTAAGAGCAACTGCTCAAGGTTATTCAATGTCTTCAGGCCTCACCGGGTGGGGTAACGGGATGATGGATTTCTTCTCTGTGTCCCTGGAAAGTGCTTTCCTCATATCTGTGATGAAGCAAGGGTTAATGTAAGGACCCAAACAGCAGAGCATTCTGTATCAAATTTTAAAATGTATAAGGAAAGTCCCCTAAAGACACTTTTTACCCCCCTGCTTCCTCCAGATTCTACAGTTTTAACCTGTCAGCTGTGGGCAGTGCTTACCGTAGGCATCCTCATCTGGCTCCCCGTTGCTGGCCGAGTAGTACTCTATGACTGTCCGGTACACACTGTAGCCCAGCTGTTTATACATATTGACTGCAACCTGGTTAGACACTCTGACGAAGAGATCCACAAAGAATCCACCCTTTCTTTAAAAAGAAAAGGACATGGCAAAATGTCAGAGTTTAGAAAAGTGAATAACTACACTTTTACAAAAACACCTATTTTTTTATTTTGCTTTGAATGGTAGCAACTGGGTCTTACAATGTCACAATAGTAGTAAGTTTTACTCTTTAAGGATTTATGACAGTTACTTTGTGATTTTAAGAAAGTTTTTATCCATTTTTCTTACAATTCCACTTTTTTTTTTTTAATGACTGTAATTTATTGTCAAAGCAATTGTCACACCCATTTTCATAACCTAGGTTGTGTCCGCTGCTGTCAAGATGGAGGCCTAGGTGCCCAACCAGATGCTGGTCCTAAGCTGCAGCCCCAGGGCTCTCCAGCAGTGTCTTCTGCTTGCTCTCCTGGAGGGCTCCCCACCTTCTGCTGCAGATTTCCCACACTGTAATGCTGGGGTCCTGCCTATGAACTAACAGAAAGGGACTCTGTGCATTCCTGTCATTTGTTTCTCAGTCAGTATTCAGTCAGCCTCCTGAGTGGCTGGAGCTTATTCATCTTCCATCACAGGGACAGACAAAAACTATAGCACATATTTAAACTTAAAAAAAAAAATCTTGCCATGATTCCTCTTCAAACCCCAGCAGCACACTCTTCCCATCATTCTTGACACTTTCTGAAGCAGCTCTGGAAGTCCTCTTTCCTGAGTGTATTTAGCTATGCTGTCCTGGCTGCCTCTATGTCCTGAGTCAATTTAAAATACTACCTTTTCATGGTCTTTTAGACTTTGGGAAAGAGCCAGAAATCACATGGTGCCAGATCCAGTGAACAAGAACCTTTTAGCTAAATTAGCTGAGTGGGAGCCTTCCCTTCACACTCAGCTCCTTTCATCGCCTAGGTCAGGAGTTCTTTCTACCATGAGATCAGAGACTCACTGTACATTCTCAGAGCTTTTAGGTTTTGCTCTTCACGTCTTGAGTTTTCATACATCTGGAACTGACTTGTATATGGCAAGTGGAAAAGCCAGGAAACATCCCTGTGTGGACAGCCATGTGGACTAGAAAGTCTGTTTTCACACCATGGACCCTCAGGGCCACCCACGGTGTGTCCAACTCATCTATCCTTGGCCCTGTTTCTCATATGTTCTGCTGGTCCAGACAGCTGCCCAAGGCCATCTCATTCATAGCACTATCTGGAGGGGCAAATCCATTCATTTTGCTGTTCTAAGACTATTCCGCCTCCTTTTTTTTTCCCTCTAAGTTTTAGAATCAGTTTAACAAGTGCAACAATAACAACAAAAATATCTGGGATTTTGACTGCAATTGTATTGGACATGTGACCACCTGCAAGTTAGCTATTTTTGCTTACACTCAGATTGCATGACTTTTCTTAAGCATGTAATTGCTAATGTCACCGCCACAGCATCTTTGCCTGTTTTACTGTTTTTATATATTAAAACAATTGATTTTATACTGCCTTACTTTTATTAATTCTAAACAGTTACTTGTAGACTTTTGTGTACTTTGTATTTGTATGGCCCTATCTGTAAAATATATCAGGGTTTTTGGCAGTTACTCTCTTTCTATTTCCTAGTTTGCTACAGTTTTTATGAAAAATAAATATTGGCATCTACCTAATTTACTGCATTTAACATGTTCCTGTTATTGAACCACCAGTGGGACACACAACTGTCGCATTGGGAAGCCAGTACCACCAGTAGCACTAAAGGATCTAGCCACACTTGTTTTATTAGTAAAATGCCACCTGATGAGACAGTTGTGCATGGGCCACCAGTGGTTCAAGCCGCCTTGCAGAAAGCCATACACATTTTGGCCCTGTTGCGAACAAGTTAATGAACTAATCATCAGTCTTCAGCCTGCAGTCCAAAGTCCCTTGCTCCTGATGCATCCTCCTCCTTAGGCATCACTTAGCCCGTCTTGCTATGGTCCTTCCCAGATTCCTGCAGCCCAAAGAGATTTCCCCACATCTTCCATTCCAGTATTTATCAGTTAGGAAATGTTATCCAGGCTACCCCAACCTTAAAGATAGGCTGTAGACTGTTCCCAAATACTTGTTCTTGTGTAGAAAGTGACTGTTCACAGGTTTGTGTCTGGATGTCCCCCGAAAGCCTCATGTGGCCACACATGGGGATTTCTCAATAGGTGGCTGGATCTAAAGTGTGTGATGCTGGCTGGAGCTCCTTCACAGCACGATGCTAGGACCAGGGACACTACAATTGAGGGTGTGAGTGTGATCCACCTGGAGTGGCGCAGAAAAGATATAAGGGCTAGAAAGAGCTGTGGGTACCACTCGTTGCTTTGCTACCTCGTGCTCACCATGAACTGTTTCTCCAGTGTGGTGCCACCCTGCCTTGGAACCAGCTGACTGTGGTCTAAAATTTGTACAAACTGAGCTAAATAAACCTTTCTACCTTTAACCTCAGGTGTTGAGTGTTTTGTCTCAGTAATGTAAGTATCATTTGAAAATTTCTAGAAAAGTCCCATTTCTTCATAGAAAGATCTGGCTAAGGGTGGTATTTACAGTTTTTAAGATTAAAAAACAGAACAAACTAAGTATTTATTCTCTGACCCAAGAAAGGCTTGCTGACCTCTGTTCTACACCCTTAGCCCATTTCTGTCAGGTTGTTCCAGCAGAAAGAAGCATATTCAAATCTCCCATTATGATAACAATTTGTCTATCCTTGTAACTTTGTAAGTTTTTTTTTTTTTACTTTGAACCTATGCCAATCAGTACATAAAATTTTTAATTGTTACAACTTCTTGATGAATTAAATCACCTTTATCTATAGGTACCTTCTTTACTCTGGTAACAATTATTCAAATACAAAGTAACTATTATTACTGTAACTTTCTTTTGGCTAGGGTTTGGATGCCAATTTAAAATTTTTCTTTATTTCCAATCTTCTCTTGTCCTAAATCTTTACATGTATTTCCCACAAACAAAATACTTTAGACTGTGTTAACTGGAATTGTTAGTCCATTAACATTTACCATTGTAACTACTGGTATCTGGGTTCACAGATAGTTGTATTTCATGCTTTTTGTTTATCAGCTTAACTTCCCTTACCTATTGTATCATTGTTCATCATTCAGGTTTCTGTGTTCCTTGGGAAGGATATTCCTTTTTTTTCCACTGGCTCATGGGCAGGTCTGGGGATCAAACCACCGTCCCCTGTGCCTGACTGGATTGCCCACATAGGCACTTTATCCACCAAGCTAACCCACAAGCCCCCTTTTTGTGTTCTTTGGAAGTTATGCACTATTTGATTTTAACGTGTACATTAGTGGTGCAAGCATGCGCGTATCTATATACACATAAGTATATACATTAAACAACTGTCTGAAAAAAATGAAGTTTCAGGATCTGGAAAGGAAAGGTTATCTGCTCAAAAAAGAGAAATCTACAAATACATTCAATCCTTTGTGCAAGGTCACAGTGGAGAGACCCATTTCCAATCTCCCTGCCCTGCCAGGTACTCTTTTCCAACACAAGATGTCACTACATGGAGTGTAAACTCCATGGAACCTTAGAAAGTCACAAAGCCCAGAGTCAACTTCCTTTGCAGCTGATAACATCTCTTTCCTCTCCTAATGGGCTTAGGCTGCACTAGGCTCAGTGTCTGTAGCAGTTACTCATTTAAAACGCCTGCGAGGTACAACATGCACACAAGCCCAGGAGCAAGCTCAGGAGCTCCTCCGCCCACTCTTCCTTAGCACCCAGGCTTTACATTGGAGAAGCAAGGGCAGCCTGACCACTGCCAGACACACACACTCCTCTTCCAGACCAGGTGGAAGAGCCCTTAATTACTGGGTGACCTTATATCAACACGGTGAGTGTGTCAATGGACACAAAAGGCCTCTTTTATCTAAATGTCACATAGTGGCAGTTCCCAAACTATGTATTAAGGTTCTCGCAACTCAGAGTCACAGGATATGTCCTATGCTCAAGGAAAAAAACAGAGAAGCTTTGCTTGTCTGATACTGGCGAATGTTGAAGTAGTTAACTGACTACATTGCTACATTCCTTTCAATAGCACAGTATTTTTATGAAGTTGAGGATCTGGTAGTTGGTGTGACTGAAAAACCCATAACTCACTCCCCAGAGTATCAGTGGGACACAGAAGACAGGTGGTCAGGAAGCTGTTTTCAAGATCCAGAAATCACAGATGCCCAACAAGTGCACACATCTCAGGAATGGTAGTCATTTAAAAATGAAATAGGCACATTTTACTTCAATGTATGTACTTTCTAAATGGCTCCAACTGTTGGGCTATAAATACTGTATTTGTGAAGCTTACAACTGAGCTGTTGGGCTGGGGGGATACAGCTCAGTGGTACAGTGCCTGCCTGGCAAGTGCCAGGGCCTGAGTTTGATTCCCAGTACCAAAAAAAAAAAAAGACTGAACTATGTCCTGTGTCCTATGGGTACTGTGCACCCACCACTGCCCAGACCTTATACAAAGCAGCCAGGGCCAATGTGGCCACAGCAGCCCAAGCTATCCCAGCAGCCTGCTACACATGCACCATACCCACCTTCCTGAGCCCAAGGGCCTCAAGTGGTGCAGCAAAGCAGGGGCAGCAATGCATGTGGTACAACTGTGAGATTGAACATGAAATTCCCAAAGTGTAAAGCCAAGACAGTCGCTAGCTAGAAGAGGAACCTAATGGACATTCAGCAGACCACAATGAGATGGGAGGGCATGCAGGCCAGGGGCTACACTGAAAACTAGGACCTTACCTCTCTGAGATCTCCTCTAGTAACTCCATGAGCTTAGCAGCCAAACCAAGGCGCCGAAATTCAGGAGCAACAGACAGAGCTGTGACATGGCCGTGCCACTCCTCCCTCGCGACAGACCCTTCTGCTTTGCCCATGACTGCCAATAATAACAACAAAGCACAGCCTAGTTAGATATACTCAGACCCACAGCACCACTCTTGGCACACTTCTACAATAAACAAAGCTATCAACAAAGTGTTCAGGACCAACAAGCTAATGAGTAAGTCCTCTTACTTGGAAGTTCACTTGCAAATGGAACACTACACCCAGTTCTAGGGTCAGACTTAAAAAAGGATTTTTTTTTAATGATATATTAAAAGCTCAAGTAATTCTAAACAAAAAAACTTGAATCTGTACTTTCCCCAATGTCTACATTTCGTTTGGATCTGTACCTATCACAGATAATTCACAGACCACGTTTTGCTAACCCTAAGCCACCTCAATGTCTAAGACAAGATCAGCAAGTGTTGAGTGGTTGGAAAGGAAATACACTACTGGCAACAGGCTTCTGCCTCTAGTCCTCCAATCTAACACAACCAACCCAACATGAGAATCAATTGGCAATTGAGTATTGGCAGAGCAATACTCACTGTAGCCCATCAACTCTCCTCCAGGAGCCTCTGCCACGATGAAATACTCTGGCCAGTGGGCGAGGTACTGCAAGTAAAAGGGAATCCCATACTGTAGCGCATTAAGGAGTGTGAAAAGGAGTGGGCAGGAAAAGTTCTTCATTAGCATGGTATTTTGGAAAAGTGAGCATATCAATGGGAAGCATAATAATCTGAATGTGGTAGTACCTATCATCCTGAGGCTGGAGGACTTTAAGGTCAACGTGAGCACTGTGTTGAGACCCCTATAGCCAAATTAAGGAGGAGGACTGCCATGAGTTGGAGGCCATCCTGAACTACATACTTTGAGTTCAAGACCATCCTACACTACACTGTGAAACCTGGTCTCAAAATAGAAAGCAAAACAAAAAACCACATATTGTGCTTTAAGCACTATTAGATGTGATGGCCATCTGTTCTTGTAGTACAGCCCAGAACACCTTACTTTCCACACTTGCCCACTCTTCTAATGGCAGTCTGGTAGAGAATGCTCCATGTTGCCCCAAATGCTTTATTCACTTCAGTGCCGAGTCCCAACCTAAAGCTGTACACAGCTCAGGAACCTGACCTAAGCAGACAAGCAGGTTGGAGCGGAACTGACAGTCCAGACCCAGAAGAACCACAAGGGACTTCCTAGAGGAACCTTTCACAGGGAGGACACTGTCACCACCTCTGCAGGTTCTGCTGCAGACCTGGATGTGGAGTTTGCTCTGCAGCCACCAGAGCAGGAAAACCAAGGCCACTGTGGGTTGGCAGTGTGGTTAGACTGCACAGAACCAGCACAATTTCTCCTCTGCATCTCTAATTGTGGCAACTTATGGAGCTTCCACCTGTCCTGAGCTGCTCCACTCCACAAGAGGGCAATGCACAGCCCTCCCAAAGCCTCCCACTTCCCACTGCGCATGTGCAGCACTCAGCCCAAAAGCAGTGTGACAGGTAGCACAGCAAGGCTCTGCTCCTCCAAACAGAAGTGCTTTCAAGGCTGCTTATGCTGTTTTCCACCACAAGTTTTCAAATTTTTCATAACCAGGTCTGCTCTTTCCTTTGGTTTCCCCATTTTCTTTACACTTAGTAAATCTCCAGGTAACATTAAAAAAAAAAAAGGATACAGTTTCTGTAAGTGGATCCAAGTTACTAGAAAAAAGAAAAACAGAAATGTCAATAGTAATCAGTGTTCACAAAAACCAATTTAAATAAGTGTGCTCAAACTAAAAGGAATAGGCTAGAAGGGAAGGAAATGTGCTTCAGCCACAGTCCTAAACCCAGCATGGACTCCAAGGAAGAGGGCAGCCACAGTGAGCTGCCACAGACCTTACAAAGGTGTCCACACATCTCCTTTAAGTGCCTTTTTACAAATCATTTAACAGTTACAAAGTACAGCAGAATCTACCATGGCAATAAGTGGCTAGCAGAACTGGGGCCTAATCAGGTAAGCATCCACAACACAGGGACAGCAGGCCACACTCATAGGCCACCTGCACCACACAAGCATCCTCACTGCCTATCTGTGCTTTCCCTCCAGATTTTTCCTCTCTGCCTCCACCTGCCCTGAACACAGACCCACAGCCACACCCCTCCCATTCCATTCCCTTCCCCACCAATGGTCTGCACTCACTGCTGCTTTCAATTTCCATGGCAAGCCCTAATCCACGGTATTCCCACTGTTTTCCACGGAAATGATGGGACAAAGTCTTGAGAGAGAGTAACACACACCTTGAATCACCTCACACCCCGCAGGACAGACTTCATCCCCCCTCCTTATCTGTGAGTTCTGCACCTCCGACCTCATGCTCACAAACTGTCTTTCCTTGTCATCATTCCCTGAATGACAACATAACCAGGCACAGCCGTTCTAAGTAACCAAAAACTAATGGAAAGCCACAGTAGGTCAGCAGGTTAAATACAAGTAACACGCCATTTGCATTACAAGAGACTTGTGCCCCTCACTAGATTTATGTACCCATGGGGAGTTTCCTAGGACCAAGCCCCAATGATACCAATGTGTCTTACAGTTCTCTAGCAGTGGTTTCCAAACAGCTTAGAATCTGCAATTGCAGTATACTCTCTATAGCCGGGGACTGACTTTTTAAGACGCAACAGTCTCCTTGGATGAGACTCTTTCTCTAGGGCTCCATCACTAGAAGCACTTCACCTGTGCGCCTTTCATCCCAAGGAAGGGAGAAGCCAGCACCTCGCACATGCAGAGGTGCGAAGATCCAACGGTCTAAGGGGCACTCGGGGCAGGTGCTAGTCAGGCCCAAGAGAAGTTTCTTCCCACAGATCGCCTACCCTCAGCACGAGGCCAAAGCCCGGCTTTTCTTTTATCTCTGGGTGCTCGGTTACAAAACCCCGCTTCATACACGCGGGTGCCCACAGTCTGACTTCCAGTCCCAAGACCTGGCCCTCCTCGCCATCCTTTCTCCACCGAGGGTCACCGCCTCTTGAAGCTACCCCAGGTCCCAGCGCAAAGCCCCTGATCAGTGCTTACAAACTTCCGCAAAAACTTCTTTTCATAAAGCGTGCCTGCAAGTCGCCGGCCTCGCCTGTGCACTGGGCCGCTCGCCGCGGGACACGAGTCTGACGTGGGGATCCGGCAACCGCTCCCCCGGCCGCAACCGCGTCGCACGGAAGCAGAAGAAGCCGGGGCTGGGCGGCCCAGGCGCGCCACACTCACATGTTGTTGAAGCGGAACAGATCGTCGCAGGTGAAAGCCCTCAGTGTGGTCATTGCGAGGCGCCCACCGCGGCCCATAAGCCGCGCCCCTGCGCCTACTCTCCCGGAAGTCACCTCATGTACGGTGGCAGAGGCAAAACTACTTCCGGGTAACAAGGCGCCCGGCCAGGACGGCAATCGACGCAGCTCCCTCTGGTGGTCAGAGTCTGGAATTGCCAGGCCATCTGGTAGGGTTCCAGTTTTTTGATCTCGAATTCCCCAGGAAGGAGCTTAGAAACATGAAAATACAGATGAAATAGTTTTTATATTTTCCACTTAGGGTACCTGAAATATTATTTTAATATGTAATCAATACAAGGAAATTGATAAAGTATTTCTTAGTTTTCAGTATTAAGCCTTTGAAACTTGTTATATTTTACATTGGTTGAATGTTTTAACCAGAAGAAGAAATTTTCACAGGAAATTCATGTTTGTTTGCTTGTTTTGAGGCAAGGTTTCGCTATGTAGTGCAGGTTATCCTTGAACTCATAGCATCCCTCCTGCCTCAGCCTTCCCAGTGCTGCGATTACATGCCCAGCTAGAACGACAAATTCTTGTTTCAGATTTTGATTTTATAAAAAAATCTGCCCTGTAGTGGTAGATACATTGGGTCAACTTGGCTGGATGACTCAGTGGCCCGGTTTCTGCTGGTGGATGTCCCGCCCTGGGGTAGAATTGGTTCCTCCCTAGAGTGTGACCAGGGCCTGTCCTGGGGTACGATTGGTTCCACCTTAGGGCACAATGGGCCCATCTCAGAGTGACTCAACAAAAGAGACCTTATAAAGGGCCTGAGGAAGGAATCAATGTTTCATTTCTTTGGAGGAACTTCAGTCTTTGCCTTCAGCTTTGAATTTCATTGTCTGGTGTACAATGCAGACTGTTCGGCCTCTGGCTTGGATCCTTCACCTTCTGTTACAGACCCACCAGCCAACAGGTAGAGACTTGTACGCAGCACTGCAGTGAGCTTCAGACCTTGGGACTGAATTCTTCAGTGTGGGGTATGAGGACGCCCTCTGCATGCTTCCTTGTCTGACTCTGTGGCTGACTGTTGTTCCTTATACATTGTATATTTTGTCTTAATATTCATTCTTTATATTATATCTGTTGCTCTAAGTAAAACCCTGACCAATACAGTCTGGTTACAAAGTACATGTCCACACCCAAGGGGTCCCAATCATACTGTTTCCAAAAAACTGAAGACAACATCACCTTTTAAATTTAAATTTAAAATAGTTAACATTGTTGAGTAATCCCAGCACTGGGGAGGCTGAGGCAGAAAGATCTGCCTTGAGTTGGGGGCCAGTCTGAGAGCTACACAGTGAGAACCTGTCTCAAAAACCAAAATGGTGAACTTTGAAAGTTAAAAATTCTGTACTTGGGAGGCTGAGGCAGGAGGGTCAGTGTGAGTTCAAGACCAGCCTGGGCTATAAAAGTGAGCTCAAGGCCAGCCTGAACTGCATAGCAAGACCCTGTCTCAAAAAGACAACAACAACAACAACAACAAAAGTTAATCATTCTAAGCCAGGTATCATGAAACATGCCTGTAATCTTAGCATTCTGAGAATCTCAGGCAGAAGGACCCCAAGTTTAAGCAGGGCCTTGACAATTTAGTGGCCCTGTCTTAAAAAATAGAAAAAGGCTGAGGAGGCAGATCATTGTGAAAGCCTTGGCTTTAATCTCCAGTGCATGTGCATGAACACACACACACACACACACACACACACACACACACACACACACACAATATGGATTTAACACTAAGTCAGCACTTGGCCCCTACAGGCACAGGATGCTTTGGAGCACTAATTTGCAACAATGGATAAAAATCAATCCAAAGTCATCCAGTGGCCCAGGGACAGGGGCAGATGTGGGAAGTAGCTGGCACAGAGGACACACAGGGAACATGAGGTCCCTGGCTTGGACTCCTCAGCTTCTCTAGGGTCAGCATCTCAGAGGGTGCCAGTCAGCACCCAGCTTGGCTTCAGAGGGCAGAAAGCACTCACAGCCCAGCTGCACCCTCTGTCTGAGGCAGAGTGGGTGAAGAGTTAATGCTGAAAGCCCTGAGCACTGTGCTGGG